>CM055430.1:8670335-8742868 GCA_029228465.1 Salix viminalis
TTTAAAAAATGCTTCTGTAAATGCCTGTCATATATATATATATATAGAGAGAGAGATTTAAATGGATAAAGTCTTGTGTGTTTAAGCTGCTCAATTTTACCAAAAAGAAGAAAATATACACATGAAATGATGGTTAATTGGGTAAGCTTTCAAAGTCTCAAATCTTGACACCAAAGGCATTAAATCAAAGAAAAGAGAAGAAAAATATATTTTTTAGGAGTGTAGGCAAATAAAAACGGGGCAAGGAGGTAGGACTGAATAATTTCTTTTTTGCTCGAGCACCTCTGACCCTCACGCAGGGACACACACAGTCCAAACTTTGATCAGATAGCTTTGATCTCTTCAACTTCTCTAAGACTTGAAAATGACGGACATTTCACTTGATGTGGAAGTGACTCTTTCCATGTTATAACATAACCCCTGATCATCTCACCCTTTATCACCTCTGTTTTTTTGTTTTTTTTTAATTTCATAATATCTCTCTCTTTTGATAAAAGAAAAGTTTGCATTATTTTTCCTACATTCTTCTTCTCTTTCTTGTCTGTTGGGATTCGAAACTCAAAGATCGGATCGATAGTTATCTCTTTTCGGGTGACGTCCTACACCTGATATCTTTCATCCCATCTCTCTCTCTCTCTCTCTCTCTCTGTGTCTCTAAATGGTCTGCCTCTCTCTCTCTCTCTCCCCACCATTCTTAATCCAGTGTTTTTTAGGAAAGAGTCTGTCATTTTTAATGTCCTTAAAAAAGTCAGCGTGTTTTCATTGCAGGTTTAACATGGACCTTTTGAAGACACACAAGGAGAGTGACTGATTTCTGAAAGCACATCTTTCTTAGCAATATCAAAGGTAAACTTAGGTGGTTGTTTGCTCTTTTTCAAAGATTGATGTTTTTCTTGATTTTTAGTGTTTTATTACTTTTTGTTTATTTGACATTATAGAATCCTATTATCTCTTTGGATATGGAGATTAAAAGATTTCTTTGATCTAGTTTTGAGAGAAAACAAGAACAGGAAAGGTTTTTTTTGTTCATCTTTTTTGAGGGAGAAGAAAAAAGGAGATCTCGAAGGATCCTTACAACTTATGGTTTCTTGCATTTCAAGGTGCCAATGAAGTATGAAAGACACCCACCTTCAAAACTTAATGAAAGAAATCATTTTCAAAGAGATGGAGAGCGAGATCTTGTACCATACTCATCAGCTATGCTTTTTTTTTTTTTTTTTTTTTAATGTGGTAAATTAATTACACCCCGTAGTAAATAGATCACTGTTTTCTGTTTCACTCTCTTCCTCTCACTATAGTTAAGAGATGATTCATTTTCCTTTTCTTGTTGGAGTCTATCTTTCATTAATTATAAGGTACTGTTTCATTATCTATATCGTTTTTGATTCATCATTTACCTAAATAAATGAAAAATATTTATTGTTTATTTTCCTTATGTTGGTAAACGAAGCTTCTCAGGATCACTTAACCTTTATATTCGTGAATGTCAGATTTCCATGCTTCAATAAAACCTTTTTCCCTTGTTACCTAGTGATTCCAACTTGCTTTATTTAATGGGTTTTGGTTGTAGTTGTTAAAGAAAGGTAAAAGATGTCGTCTTCAAACTCTCCATGTGCAGCATGCAAGTTCTTGAGGCGAAAATGCACACAAGAGTGTGTGTTTGCTCCTTATTTTCCACCAGATCAGCCTCAAAAATTTGCAAGTGTACACAAGGTGTTCGGTGCCAGTAATGTTGCTAAACTTCTCAACGAGCTCAGCGCTGCGCAACGCGAAGATGCTGTGAATTCACTTGCCTATGAAGCTGAGGAACGCCTCCGTGATCCGGTTTATGGCTGCGTGGGGCTAATTTCTATTCTTCAACAAAGACTAAAGCAGCTCCAGAATGATCTTTATAGTGCTAAGAAAGAACTGGTTAATTATATCGAGGGTCAAGCAATGCTGCCTATGCTGATGCAGCCACAACATTTGGGCAATTCTTCTTTTTCAAATGGGATGCCAATGATGGGTATTCCTACTGCTGGACAAATGGGGATGCGCGCGGATACTCATCAGCACCACCAGGTGAATCCTCAGCAAATATTCGAGGCTCAACAACTGGCTGCAGCGGTGGCTGCGAGAGATCAGCAAGAGATGTTAAGGGCTTACGAGCAACAGCAGCATACACAGGCCCAGCAAGAGATTGTGAGGTTCCATGGTGGATTTGAGCCTGCTAACTCAGTTTCTGCTGCTGGTTTTAATCATATGAATCCTGCTGCTGCTATGTCGCCATCTTTGGCTCTAGGCACTTTTGACAACACGTTTCAGATTCAACCACAAGAAGAGCCCCAACCCAATCAGCTTCAGGAAGAGCTTTTGCTTCAGCCACAATCACAGCAACCGCAACAAATCTTTCAGCATCCAAAATCTGAAACCGAGGAGGGTAGAAGTGTTGGTCCATCTTGTTGAAGTTTTTGCAAGACTTTGCACCTTTCTGGATAGTTTCTTAAGGTAATTTTTCAATCTAGGTATGGTTTCTTCACTTCTTATATTCAGCCACCGAGTTCTTAGTCTGCGCTTCTGTCTGAAAAATACTCTTTCTTGCATCTACGGATGGGCTCTTTAGTAATCTGGGGTGGTACCCTTTCGGAAATAGGGTAATTAACGCAGTTTGATGGCAGTCCAAAATTACTCTTGAGCAAAAGGAAGAATTATTTTTTCATAGCAAGGGATACATTGCCTTCATCAAATATAGATAGCGCCACCCCGAATTACGAGCGTATAGTAATTAATTACTTTCATTTTTAATCTCGTTGTTTCTCTTTTATTAGAATAAAATAAAATAAATGTATGCACTAATTGAAAATGGCTCAGATCCAGGTCAGCAGCATCGTGTTAACTTGTTCTGATCAATGAAGCCAAGGCATGTTTAAGCTTGTCATTTTCTTTCGGATTGCATTATTAAAGGGTTTTTTTTTGCAGTAATCATGCATGTCGTCTTTTAGTAAGAGACGAAAAGGAGGTAGCTCGAAAGATTTTATGGGAATTTGTCTCGTAGTTTTTTCCCTATTTTTGAACCAGGCTGACAAATTGTATTGTGCTCTTTTGCAAATTCAGAGACTACTTGCTTCTATGTGCTTATGATCATTTGCTTTCCTTCCCTTTATTTATTTCCTGTGCATGCAGCTGCTCATAAATACCGTACGCAAGTGGATAAAAAGAAATATAGAGAGGGAGGGAGGGAGGGAAATCTAAAGGCAGTTCCTTCTTCTTCTTTATTTATATTTTTTGTCCCTTAGGGAAGAAGACGACGACTTTCATGGAGAGATGCATCTTGAAAGGAAGGATAGGGCCTTGATTTTCGAGTACAGCTTTTCTTTTATCGTTCATTTGGGTTTGCAAGGGATCACCCTTTATTTAATGTAAATCAAAGCATGATAAGTCTTCCTTAAAGCTTTTGTTTATACCGATACTTGTGATTTTTATTTTTGTAATCTCTGTTTTCTTAATCTACATTAGATTCTCACTAGATCGTTGGCCACACTGGATAATCATTTTTTTTCCATAAGTAAAAGAGAAATATTTAGGCTTTATTAATGTTGTGATTTTCAAATTCCCAATTAATTCAATACTAAAAGATAAAAATTAAAAATAAAACAGTCCCCAAGATAACTACAAAAAAAATATATGAAATTCAATCTTCAATAAACTAAATATTAAAGGATAAAATAAAAAAAAATATATAGATTGAATTTACAATGAATAATAGTCCCCAAGATGCGTGAATAATATTATACGTATGACTAAATTAATAAAAATAAAAATAGTCCATAAGATGCATGGCATAATATCAAAGAGTTTGTGATTTGCGTAACAGATTTTAAGTTTGAATCAGGGTGTGCATTTCTTATAAAAATCTAGAATAGTCAAATTTTTACTTGTTCATCTAGACCTATAAAATATATATTTTTTTAAAAAAAATTTGCTTGCATCTAAAAAAAAAGTTTGAGCTAATAGTTTATACGTATGACTAAATTGATGGCCATGTGCATTCCTTATAAATTAATACACGATTTGCATTGAGAAATGGTTGTAAGATTATTATTTATTTAAGTGCTCTTTGACCATGTTATTTAAATATAAAACTTAATCATGGTATGGAAGACGCAAAACTGCTACAAATGCTCTCAAAGTTCCCCCAACGAGTCATTGGGTGTGTTTTCAAACAAGTAATCTTTTATTGAAAAATAACCCATCACTCTAAATTCTGAAGCATCGGGAAACGACATGCTTATATTCTTGTGCGTTGATTTTTTTTAATTTATTTTTGCTGAAAAGTGAATTTTATATGAAGTGGTTTTTTTTTTTAAATGTGGATTATTATTATTATTATTATTATTATTATTATTATTATTATTATTATTATTATTATTATATACCACTCAAGTATGGTTGGAAAAGTTTGTGCTTGAATGGTTGTCTCGAGTTTACTTACCTTTTCATACTCGAATCGATCTTCGTGAGTGTTAGTTTTGTATTATAAAATAAATTATTTTGTTTTAATAATAAAAAGTATCTATTATGGTTATATATTAAGAATTTGTCTAAACTAGTTTATATATATTTATTATTAATATTAAAAAAACTATCATGATCTAAGATAGTGATTTAAAACTCGGAACTTGAGCCAAACAATAGTGCCTGATTCTTACATTTGGAATATGGTCATTGGAGCTAAAACAATGGTAATGGTTAATTAGATGCTAACCCAATCTGTTTAATCATGTCTAAAATAGATTAAAAGGCTTGAAAGACTTAGGGATGTTTGACACTTAATTTTAAAAGCATTATTAAAAAAATAAATATTTTTTATTTTTATTTTGTACTTTAATTTAAATTTTTTGATGCTTTTAGATCAATTTCATGTGATGATATCGAAAATGATTTTTAAAAGATAAAAAAAACATGTATTTGATTCATTTCTAAATAAAAAATATTTTCAAAAACAACTTCAACGACACTACCAACTGACATTTAATACCTCAAAGGCCACCACTCACACATCATAGGCCTCTATAAGGTCACATTGATCTATCTTATATCCATTCAAAATGATAGTGAGTAACATACTTCAAACTTGAAAACTCTTAAACAAACATTCACATTAATTGAAGAGAAAAAAACTCTAATATTTACATTCAAATATAAAGGAAATTTACTTGATATATGTCATAACTCTTTTTTATCCCTATTTTTAATGTAATTTTAAAATATAAAAACTCATGAAAATATCTTTTTGAGGAGGTTTAGTCAATTTACAATTATTTCATGATTGTTAGAACAATTTTTTATTTCATATAAGCTTTTATGATAAAAGAAAATGCAAAATGCAAAAAAGAAAAAGAAAAAAGAAAAAAAAATAGGGTGTGAAATGAAGAGCAAGTAAGAAAATAGGAGACAAAGATGAAGGGTAAGATTATTATATAAAAAAAAAAGATCATGCAAATGAGAAAAAAAAACCCATGAATACTTTTGAAATGAAAATTTTCTTATTAGCCATTAAATCTCTAATGTTGAGGGTCATCTAGAAAAAAGATAAAGAGCATAGTGAACATAATCTACCACAATAATATTGAGGTGGTAAATAAGACTATGAAAACCATATCTAATTATTTGAATCAAATCTAGAATGAGCTATGAAAAAATAGATTTAGCACTTCACCAGCTCATACAAATAGAGAGTGAGTCCTAGTAAATTGTATAGTCATAATCATTCTAGAGGAGGTGTTTGGAATCATGATACCTCATTCAAGGTATTGTATGGCAATGTATCATGTACTATAGCAACCATAACTAAATCGGGCATAGTGTCCCTTCATATGTAATTTCCACACAAGTATATAGGTAACCATTTGCCAATTATGTAGCCCAATAATTATGTTTAAATGGAAAATCAAACTATTTAGAAACCATACAATCCATATTACTAATTGAACTAAAGAGAAGAGTTATTACAAGTGGAATGAATTATGAAAACATGACACTAACAATTATATTATTTGTCGTAACAATGATTTTTTTCACGCTTCGCATCCCGTCATCCCTCAATTGAGGATACGGCGCGCTGTGAAAAGGATGTGTTTTATAATCATAAAATCATGACTATAAATCTTAGGGGTCGCCACCTAGTATTAAGGTCACTAGGAACCTATTGGTATGCGAGAGTCTAAGTAAGGGGACTTGTTGTGCAAGAGGAAGACGCATCACCCTCAATGCACCTTACCTAAAACAAGTTGCATTGTTGTTTGATTGTTTTTCTAAGTCAATTTTTATTCATTGGTCTTTTCTAAAGCTCGAGGTAGATCTCTCTTCGTAAGAGAGTCTCTAACTCAATAAGAGTTGAAAACTAACCAAAAAGAATTTTACACTACATTTTGAAACCCTTTTTTAACTATCGACGAGTGTACTTTACAATTTAATTTTACAATTTTACACCGCGATAGCTAAAACAAAATAATTGTTAAATTATTTTAATATTTTAGACAAATTCCAACGGATAATCATAAATTGGTTACGATATCCAATTTTTATTTTAAAACATGGGAAAGATGTAACATATATTTTTTACGAAAAAAATATGCTTGGAAAAATATTTTTTTCATTTTAAAACATTGAATTCGGCTGTATGTATGAAAACAAAATATATTTTGTTTTAATTTTTTTTTTAAAATATTTTTTTATGCAAATTTTATATTTTGTATTTTTTGTATGGGTTGGCTGCCCAACCATGTTGGGCCGAGAGGCCCATCATTTGGGGTTGGGCCACAAACATGTGGGCAAAAAGCCCTTTTCTAGATGGGTTGGTAGCGCATCTAACTTTGGGTTGGGTTTCCAGCCTAGGTGGTTGGTAGCCCACCCCACTGAGGTGGTTTGGTCAAACACAAAGTCCGGCCTGACCACCCACTATTCACATACAGTGAACAGTAGGCTGGGAAGTGAATTAATTCACTCCACCGTGCACAAAGAAGAGGAACAGTAAAGTGGTGGTTTTTGGAGGGTTATGAATGACGTACTTGTAACTACTGCCAGGTAGATGAGGTGGTTTTTCCTATGAAGGTGGCGTCAGAAATGGTGGTCGGGAAAGCTGCCGAAAGGGGATTGGTTTTGGGTTGTCGCTGCTGGTGTTGTTAATGCTGCGTCGAAGAGGAATGACTCGGCTGTTGCAGGTGTTGCCGAAGGAAGAAAGGAGAGAGAGAGAGAGAGAGATGTTGTTGTCTACCGTGAGACGCCCTTAGTGCTTGGTGTTTCTGTTGTTGGAGTCGAGGAAGACAATAAGTGGCTGCTGCTTTAGGCTCATCACATTCTATTTCTAGAAAGGAGAATTGTAAGAGATAAAGTGTGATTGAGCATTATAAAGGCTAAAAATCAAATAAGGATTTGATTAAATAAATTTTTAAAATTAATTTTAAATAATATATATGATATTATTTAAGGGGAAATTTTATATTTTTTCCATTTGTAAGATTTTTTAGAGAGAAAAAACAAAAATAAATAGCACCCAAAGACATAATAATCACTCTCTTCTAAAAGGAATTATGATATTTTTCATTAATGGTTAATATGGGTTACTGTTAGAGGTCAAACACTTAAACAATTTACAATAACCTAACCTTGAAACAATTATTCATAGCAAAAAAAACATAATCTTTCGGTAATCTTCTTATAAACTATAAAAACTCTAGATTTGTCCAATAAGATCTTAAACACTAACAAAATATTTAATTTATTATTTCTAATGTGTGTAGATGTTTTGAGAAACCCTACAAAAGGTACTATCTTTTTATTTTTTTTGTTATAATTTATATTTTATTGTTTTCTTTCAATGCCTTCATGATACTTTGGATGACATGTGGTATTAAATTCTTTAAATGGTCAAGAAAGCTTTGTGTTATCATGTCTCTTATAGCACACAATTATTATCTAAATTTTGCAATTATTATATTATATTGTGTCTTGCTTGTTTAATTATGTGTTTGAGAATAGTTTATTTTAAAAATAGATTATTTTTTATATATTTAGCGCTATTACGAAAAATAAAATGGAAAATATTTTGCAACATTTGTCTAAACAAAATGATATAAAAACATCAAAAAATATAATTTAAAGTAGAAAAATAAAAATAATTTTTTTTCAAATATTTTCAAAAATATTTTTAAAATACAGTGTCAAACATCGTTTTAGTACTAGACAAAGTTGTTAGTCAGGTCACAACTATCGTAATTGCTGATTTTGGTTTGGAAAGAGAGTAGAGAGAATCATATATCTGCATTATTCAGATGAAAAGCTCCTTGTAAATCTTTGTTGCTTGTTTTTTTTTCCCGATGATTTTTGTTGTTGTTTAGGTTTACTATGGGCAATTATTGGTTTGGGATCATAACGATGAAAATTTTGTTGTGGTTGTGGATTTATTATGAGTGATTGTTGAGTTGAGAATCATTGGAAAAAAACAGTGATGGAAATGCCGACTTAAAATGTTTTTCCAATGCCAACACAATTACTAATTGAATTGAAAACCCAAACAATTTTTTTTTAAGAAAACATACATTTCATTGCCTATTGTATTATAATGATGAAATTAAGCAGAAGAAAAAAGCTAAATGGTGTCGATTGTTTCAATATATAGATATAGACAGAGTTCACCATGGATTGAAATAGTATAATTACTATTATGTCACTCAGTTCATAAAATTTAATTACTGGGTTTAAGGGTATTTGTGTTTTTTCATTTCATTTTGAACAGTAAAACTACAGTTTTTCCTCTCAATTCAATCAAAAACTATTAATTAAGCAGGGTGTTGTAGACATTTTTTTCAATGAACAATAAAATAACTCTTTAGCTCTTGATTGAGGCAAAAAATAAGGGTTGTTGGCAAGGATATTGTTGGGTTTTCCCTTTTTATGAATGGTCAAATCACTGATTTTTCGTAGAAAAAGACACAAACAAAGAGTTGGCCCAGGGGCATTTTGGTATTTGCATTCTTTTTGTTATGAGGACGATTTTTAGGGAGTGTTTTGGTGATTTTTATACTTTTTTTAAAAAAAAAGTTGCGGCACATTTGCCTGACACGTTGACTATTTTCTTCCGTCCTCACCATACAGGCGATGTGTAAAGCATCATCGGCTGTACCGTTATGGCCTCTTCAACATAGTGGTAAGCATGTTAGCTCCTGGTGGTTGGAGACTTGTCGATGATCTATTGCTTTGTTTTTTTTCTCTCATGGAACCGAAAATGCATATAAGTCCTCTTTGTTTATGATTTATACATTTCAATTCTTGATCTTTTGATTTTTTTCGTTTTGATTTTTTCTATAGAAGTTTTATTTGTTTCGATTTTATCCCTCAATAAAAAATGACCATATATTTTATTTTTTTATTTTGGCCCTTATTGTTTTATTTTTTGATTTTGTTTTAATTCTTTAATTTTTTTTAGTTCTTCTAAAACAATATCTATTTTTTGTTCATATTTGTGTATCTACACTCTTAGTTTTAGTTTTTAAGTTTTATCATTTTTTTTTGTTGATGTTTTATTTTTATTCATTTTAGTCCTTCAAATTTAATTTGTATTGATGGTCATTTTAAAATTAATATTTCTTCTTTTTTTGGTTTTTTTATTTGTGCTTCAAAGCATATTTATTTTGGTTTTGTTAAAAAACAAATTCTTTGCTCTTTTGTTAAATATTTTGGGTTTTTGTACTCTTCAGAATAATTTTATAATTTTTATTTTTTGCGCAATAATAAATAATATGATTTTAGTGATTTTAATTATTTTCTTGGTTGTTGTTTGGTTAAAAGATTTTGAGTTTTTTATATTATTCTTTGGGATAATTTAATAATTTCTATTGTTGGAGTAGCAATGGTAATAATAATGTTAGCTATTATAATCATGATAATAATAGTGACGTTACTGATGATAATAATAATAACAATAATTTATTATGATGGTTATGGTGCTTACGATATTAATAATTATAACTGTGATGAGAATAATGACAATAAGTCATGAAATAATATTAAGAATATCAATATTAACAAAAACATAATAGTGGTTATAATCGTGATGACAATAATGGCGGTGACGGTTATATTACTGCTAATAAAAATGATTAAATAACTTCTCTAATATGAATGATGACCGGTAATTGTTATTGTGGTAATGATAATGATGAAAATAATAATAATAATTGGTGACAACAATGATAATATCAACAATAATTAAGATAATATTTATTTATAATAATAGTTTTAAATGATGTCTTACGGCGACAACTCATCTGGCATCACTGCTAATTGATAGTGCCCCCAACAAAAGATAAGAGGCATCCATGTTTCATATTCCAAACAACGAGAGCATGGAGGTTATGTCTAACTCCTAATTAATGCTTTAACATTAACAGTTGAAATTGCTAACCAGATTTTTTATTTATTAACACAGTACATGCATGCATGCTTGAAGATAGATAGATTCCGACGAAAGGGCAACTATCATTTTGAGTCACTCAATTTTATGGGCAAAATCTTGGGGTGGGCTCACCATATCCTCTCAATGACATTCATTATTATTTTGAAAATGACAACTTTGATGTTGATTCCAAATTGTCTTTGCATCAAAATCGACAAGAAGTTGATATTTATTTAATTTATGATAATTTATGCAAACTCGTTGGTTGGAGAGCGAATAGAATTTGATCAGGCGAATTTCAATTCGTCAACGAATACATACATATATATATATATATAAGAATATCAAGTACTTCCCTTTTATGCTTTCTTTTCAATTATTATATATATAAACAATTGAACCTTGGATAATTATCCATTGTTATGTGTGTCTGTTTATATGTTATAGATATATATAAAACGCCGTTCATATTCTACTAATTTTGATTATTCTAGATTTCAACAATAAAATTATTATTTTACTCTTGAAAATTGATTAAAACAAAAGGGGGCTAATGAAGGATATTTTAGATTTTTTTCCTATTATTAAAAGTTTTAATTTTTTTTATATTGAAAAAAAAAAAATTCCAGCCACGTGGCGATTACATATACACGCACATATTTCTCTTAAAGATGAGTGGTGGAGGGCTTTCTGATGAATGGGTTACTTGACTAGATTCTAAGCACCTTTCGTTTGAGTGTATGCGTGCACGTGGTCGGTTCCTTTTTTTCTCTTTGGGAGGGGGGACTTTTATTAAGTTGCTTTTTTAAAATATAATTTTTATAGAGTTATATTAAAAATAATTATTTTTTAATTATAATAACGATATATTAAAACAATTAAAAAAATTAAAACATATAAATTTATTTTTAAAAAGAAAAATACATTCCGACCACACTTTCAAACCCAAAAAACCGCACTTCAAACCCAAAACCAAACCGCAAGGTTGAAGTAGCCAACGGTAGTTTCTGAAACTAAAAGAAAATAGATCAGGTGACTGCCCTTCATTTGTCTAACGTAGAGACGGCCAGATCAGGTTGTCATGTTTTCTGTTTTCCTGTCAAATGATTGCTGTTCTCTCGCCACAGGCTGGATTTTTTAGGCTTCATTGCATATAAAAAATCATCCCATCTAAAAATTTAAATAAAATCCCAGAATATGATTTATATTATTCTTATCTGCGCATGATAATCTTGTTTCCTCTCAGCTAATAAGCCACCCAATGTCATTTTGTAGATGAAACTCAGCAAACAATCAATCACTAGGCAAATGAGATTTCAGTCATGTACTGGACAGCAATTTCAAAGGGGAAATTACAAGGGATTTGTAAATTAAAGCTATATGTTATATATAAAAAATATAATATTGCTTAGAATCCATAACTACGAATTACAGAAAGTCATGAACAACTCACACAGGAAGGGACACATACCATAGTATCCGCAAAATCTCAGTGTCTCTAATTTTACAGCCTCAAAATAAAAACAGTCCAATTTGGAATCCTATCTCTGTAGGCTTCATTATTTCTTCTTACCTCCACAATCCGATTCCTTGTGTATATTTGTATCTGCAAAATTCATGGGGATCAAAATCATTTTGTCCACTATACATGAACTTCTCCTGGATGGTGAAGCACACCATTCCAACTATGACTCTCTGATTTGTCATCGTCTTCTGCTTCCATGCTATCTCCTCCAGTATTAGTGGTAGCTTTGCCAGAGCTACTCCCTTGAAGGGGTGCTTTCTGAGAATTAGACTCTGGATTGGTATGCATTGCAGGGTCCTCGCATTGATCTTGAGATTTCCATAAGCCATTCGCTGGGGTAGCTGAAGATCCCGGCACTTTTCGGAGATGAAGCCTGTATTTCTGCTCACGAAAAACACTTCTTGTTAGTTAGTCCTACATGAAAGAAAATAGCTTATAAAATATGTATCCAATCAGAAACTTACTTGCAAGTGGCTTTTAACTTCATCATTGGTGAGGCCATCTACTTGCATAAACTCTCTGATTTGTTTAGGAGTGGCAACTACATCACATGATGACCAATTAGTTCATAGAAAGATAGTCATAGCATGATAAGAAAAGAACTCGCTAAGGAACAGAATCCAGTATTTAGACGCAAGGACAAGCAATCCTAGGGAACGCTATTCAACTTCTCATATTAGCGAATCTTACAAGTTAGAATTCACTTGAAATTGAATTTTTCAAGTAAATAGATCTTTTGTTTTTTCCCATATTTCACAGACTCCCCAAGGACCAGATAAACATCAGTTTAACAGGACTGAGTTCCTACCAAAAATCCCTTTCCTGAGAAGCAATTAGAAATCTTTTCCTTTAATTACAAGTGTTAAGAAGAGACAAGAATTTCTCAAGCAAGAATTAACCTCGATATCCCCCAAGTTGTTGAAGGGCATCAACAAAGAGCCGGTGAAGCTCCGGTGACCAGCACCGTCGCTGCTTCCTGTAAGCATGCTGTTGCTGCTGTTGTGATTTACTCTGTATCTTCATTTGATTACCGCAATTGTTGCTCTTAGACATAAAATTGCAGGATTCAGGCACTGTAGTCATAAGAGAAAGTCCTGTAACTTGTGAAACAACCTCCTTCTCTTCTTTCTTTTTACTCCTTACAAAACCAGAAAGTGTCTTGAAAGGCAGACTAGCCCCTTCCTTGTTTCCATGATTACCTAACTGAATTGGGTTCTCGCAAGTAGACCTATCATCATCTTCTTCACCTCTCTAAACGTAGTTCAAAACAAAAAGGAAAAACATAAAAACATAAAATTAATAAATTTTCCATCTTTACTCCTCTAAATCAATACAACTTAATTGAGTTACCTGTTTTGGTTCTGATCTTGTGTCTTGATTTTTGCAATCCAAGTTGATGTTTTTGTTAGTGTTCCAAAGCTGAACAGAGCTCATCCAATTCTTTTTATCACTCCCATCTTCATTAGAACCCCCCTTCAATGGTACCAAAGCATTCAATTCTTTGCACTGCATTGCCTCCTCCTTTAATCTGATAATAGCTACAAGCCCCACAAAAAAAAAACAAGAAATCAAAATCCCATCTTTAAAAACCCAAAATCGGCGATATACAACCAAAAAAAACAAACAGAAAAACATACCTTCATTCAAGAGAAGCATGCAAAGAGGGAGTTCACGTTTAAAAGCATCGATCTTTCTCCTCTCATCTTCTAATCTCTTGACATAATCATCAAGATTTGGTAACTTTTGGCTACCATCTTTAACCCTTGAAACCTCCTTAAGACATTCACCTATCGCTTTCGGTACATAAACCAAACTCAAATCCAAACTAAGCTCCATATTTTTAGCTGTGTCTCTCTCAGATTCTATCTATTCGAAGTCTCTAACACGACCAAGAAAGTGAATAACAAAAATG
This sequence comes from Salix viminalis, assembly GCA_029228465.1. NCBI lineage: Eukaryota > Viridiplantae > Streptophyta > Magnoliopsida > Malpighiales > Salicaceae > Salix > Salix viminalis. The sequence continues at coordinate 8,684,208 of CM055430.1, forward strand.
AGAGCCGATCCGTCCGTGTCTTTATATAGACAAAGGGCAAATATTCAGATTCAAAGACGCAAAGATTCGGTTACTTTCCTACGGGTAGTCGCATAAATTTGAGTCAAATCGGTTTACTTGGTGTCATTGTACAGTAAACACTAGGCGAACAATCCTTGAGATTGGTTGATGTTTCAATTACACCCTCACGATCTAGATTTTGTCGATATTTCTTATAATTTCTATATAGTTTCCTATTTTTTTCATTTCGCCGCTAAATAACTAAAATAAAATCACAATCTTTTATATTTTGATTTTATTTAACATTATTTGTTATATTTTTTGTTAAATAATAATATAAATTATATTTTATGACATCACCTAATAATTTAAGTTTTTAGACGAGATGGTTCCTTGATTTGGTATTAGAACCTTGTTGACCTAACAGTCACGAGTTCAAATTTCACCATCTTTATTCTATTTGATAAAAAAACAACCACAAGGTAGTGTGGGTTGTGTTCAAATTTCAAGTCCAAAGAGTTTTCATTTGAGGAGGTATATTAGAGAATAATATAAATCATATTCTAGGATTTCACCTAATAGTTAAAAATTTTAGATGAGATGGTCTCTTAACATTTTCTATCACTTAAATTCCCACGATGTATGTTTTAACATGATAAATTTTTACTTCCACAAAATATTTTGCCTCTTTTATCACAAACACATTGGAGTAAAAAAAAATTAAAATTTACTAATATCATTATAAAGACAAACAACATGTGTATTTTTGGCAACTCTAGTATCTAGTTTAAATATTTTAGAATATATTAACCTCATATAGGCTAAATATTCCCAAAATCTTCAATATCCAAAAATTTAGTTAATTAATTTCTCACAATTCAAATATGGTGTAATTTTATTTTATTTATACAACATTCAATTTAAAACATGACAAGTAGTCAAGATTTTTTTACCTTATACATTTGAGAACACTTAGACTCTATCAACATTTTATTTTTCAACTTAATCAGAGTTTTATTTTTTCTTTTTGCCATTTCATTGGAGGGAAGAGAGCATGGTGGAGCAATTTTATGAATTATTCTTATTGTTTGAACACATAAGTTCAATTCAAGAAAGTCATGCTCTTTATCACTTCTGACTTTTTTATGGAACAATTTGATATAAATTTTATTTATTTTGGTGATCTAAATTGGTATCCATCATATATTTCTCTCTTCATTGTCGGATTCTAACGACATTTCTTTCTCTTCTTTCAACCAAGGCTAAAAATAAAAATAAATAAACTTATGTACCAAAAGTGAACTTGAAAAATATTGAGGTACCAAAATCGTATAATGTGCATGATTTTAAGTTAGAGGACTAAATTGTATTTAGTTCTAAACTAATGGCACGCCACCAATATTTAGTGTTTTTTTCATTATTATCCCTATTCTTTCAATCTTACCACTTCTTAAAAATAAAAATCATTTGGTCCTCAATTAGGATTAAATCGTAGGGGAAAAAAGATCAAGGAACAAATTAAAAAGGCAAAAATATGTTATGTATGTAATATAATACTTGTCACATTTATTAATTATTGAAAAATGAAAAATTTCATGTCATAATAATTTAATAGCTTGCTACAAACCATAGAGAAACTTAATAAGCTCACACATTTTGTTGTCTTAATCATGTTCTACAAACCTTTTAGGTTCATCCATATAAATATTTTCATAGACTAGGTGATCTCTCAATATAGAATTTTTCATGCGGATCAACTCAATGTATATATTTTATGATAATCATTTATATATTAGTTTTAAATATTTCTTATACCTCAACTTACGAGAACAATTGTTTCTTTTTATAAAAAAAATAATATATATTAATCTCTACAATTTTAATCAATTTCCAGTATTTAAGACAACATTGACTATGAATATTTTAGGAACAATAATTTGTTACAATAGAAATTCTATAGTTATAACAATTTGATAATTTATCTTGCAAAGTTTTTTTTGTTTTATGAACTTTATCTTTCCTCTATATTCATAAATCAAATATTAAATTAATTAGTTAATTTAATATCATATGAATGTTCAAGATAAACTAAACTCTTATTAATAATAAATATATATGTATAATAATATTGAATACATGATATATTAAACTAATAGGTTATTAATAGCTCTCTTGTGTCATGAGTTCATCTTATCCTCTAGCTTACTCAACAATACGAATGCCAATAGTGAGTGATTCCAAGGATGTCTTATTTTATTTGTGGCGCACATGGTCTTTCGAAATTCTATACAAATAAAGAAGTGGTATATAACTTATAAAAAATGCCATAAAAAAATAAGATTATCTACAAGTTAAATGATTTTGGACCTAAATTAACTCCCCAATTCCCATTATGAAGTACTCTCGAGCATGTTTTCACGATGGATTTGTCACTTGGAATCATCCACGACGCATTTGAGGAGATAGCATCGACATGTGTACTTATCTTGTTCATGTTAATTCATCTTCGATCAAGTTGGTGAAGTCAATCTTTTTGGGTTTTAATTTTTAGGAGAGGAGATAGGAAGCTTGACAAGGTTGCAAAAGGTTTATGCTTTTCATAACACTTTTCCTCTTAAAATATATGCAAAAGGTTTATGCTTCTTGAAATGCTCCATAAAAGATTGTTAGTTAAATATAGTATAACAAAAAAAAATATTATTCAGTGAGGTCAAGGCATGGATATCTCTCTTTCCAAGGAGATTTTCAAAACCAATTTAATTATTAGCGAACTTTTTTGGAAATTAAAAGGGTAGTGTTGAAACATTATAAACTATAATAAGAATACAAGTGGGACGTTGAGCAATTCCACATGCAGGGACACAGAAATGAAGTTCAAAATAAAAACTAGGAGAGATGATGAGCTGGTGCGAGTTGGGTGATTTACGGAATTGATAATCTCTAAACGCGGCGAATTGTGATCTCTAATAAATTAGTAATTTATATATGGTAAGAGAAATTTATTGGCATATAAAAAGGAATTAATTATCTTGGTAAGATGTGTGTTCTAGAAGATTTTAATTTGTTGTTAGGTAAGGTCGGGGTATTTGGGTAAACAAGGGAATAAAGGTTGCTTGTGGTGAGAAACTTATTATATTATTTGTTTCCAAAAGTCTTCATCTATTAAAAATTAAAATTAAAATTAAAATTAAAATGAAGACATTTTATTTCTTGTAGTTAATTATATTTTTTATATGTGATGAAAATGTGAATTTTTACTCTTTTCTTATAGATTTTCTTTTTTGAAAAACAAATTTATATATATAGCTAGCTTCTGCTGTTAAAATATAATGTTGACAGTGATGGTTTTGCATTTAACAGCTAGAGATTTTCCGGAAAATTCTTCCTCCATCACTTTTTAGAAAACAATCTTATTCTTAAATCCACTAGATCGATCCTATCGGATTTTGTTATTTTTTTTATAAAAAAAAAAGTGATGTCAAGAATTATATAAACTAAGTACTGTCTACGAATTTAACGAAAATATCTTTATTTCTGTCTTACATTGAGCTTCCCATGAAAATAATATATATATAAACATTTTTTACATGTATGTATCACTTTTAGGTTTAGTAGGTTTTTTGAAAAATTAAAAATATTATTTTGATGCATTTCTGAACGAAAATCACTTTAAAAAACAACCTCAACTTTATTTCCAAACGGGCATTTAGTAGTTGTTCTCGGGTATACATTATGTACCGAGAGTAATGAATATTGAAATATCATATGCTTAGAACTCTTAACCACTATTCTATGAATTTAAATTCTTCCTTTCAAAATTTTATGATTTATGAGTTTCATGTAAATTAAAAGTACTGAAATTTCAATGCAAAATATACAACGTTGAGAAGTTAGTCAAACCTAATATTTTTTTATTTGTTATATATTAATTGTTAATACGGCATTTTCTATATATATTTATTTATTCTTGTCATAAATAATTTCTCTAATTGCTAGGTTGATTGGAGTGGGCGAATTCCTTAATATTCTTCCTTGGGTGAAAATTAAAAATATGCATTTGTCTTTCTTTATAATACGGAAGGATCTTGTATTATAAATTTGAGTCAGCATATATTCACCATGCTTATCCGAACTCTCTCATACTATATGAGGGACGGAATTAATATTTTCGCTACATGACTATTCTTTTCATTTTTTTATGAAATGCTAATCTTTGGCGTGCGGTTTGGTATAATTTCATTTGTTTTTTTTATACTTCAAAAAAACTCTGAACATAAATAAGAAATTATTTTTCCGAATATGGATTTTTTGTCTTAAGAAAAGAAACTCGACAATCTTTTTTATAATTTCTAAAACCAACCAACGGCTTTTAAAATCATATTTTTACAAAATAAAAACCCGGAATAAGAATCTCCATTAAGTATTTCCACGAAAGCTTTTATCTATATATATATATATAAAAAAAAAAAAAACATTAAAGGCTGAATTTACCTCACCAACCGGCCATTCATAGCCTCAATAAAAACATAAAAAAAAAAAAACCAAAGTAACCTCGTAAAGAATCATCTCATTCTAAATATTAGAGCCACCTTGTCAAAATTGTCCAAAAACACAAAGAATCTACCTCCTAATTAGGCCACCCTGCCAAATTTTCGTTGATATCATCCCCTCATCCAAAAAGCACACAGAATCCCATCCTAGCTTAGTAAAACCAATCCCCGTGGAGACCCACCACCACCTTATCAAAATTGACGATGAATCCACATCCTAAGCTGTAGAATTAGTCGTGCCCCATGGAAGCCATCTTGTCAAGATCGCTGATCTCATCCTGATTAACACGATCAGTAATGCGCCGCCCCGCCCCCGTAGAGTTTAAAAAGAGGGAGAAAATCACAGCAGATAAGTTTATCCGTCAGTCATGTGAAAGATTCTTTCGGCAAAGCATCTTTTATCTTCATTTGACTGTGCTCGTTATTTATTAGCATGGCCGTGATTTGTTTCTGTGCAATCTCCAAAACATGAATCGCCAACCAGGCATTGACACGTTGCTGTGACTTTTGATGTTCGGTGACACTTGTGTCTGTCACCACTTGCCCGAGGAGAGGAGAGAATAGCTTCTTCCATGAGTGAACGCCGGAAACATTAATAACGAGGCGTTGATTTCTGATTCCTCTGTTATTGGATTCTCTTGCTGCTGCAACCGACACGTGTCCTAAGAGCATCCAGTTTTCGACCCGCGAAATAGGATTTGCTACTAGCAGCTACGTACTCTTTTATCGACTTCATTGGTGATAAGATTCTCTAATGTAGATTTCGATGGTTCTTGTTTTGTTTTTTTTTTCTAAGGACCTTGGAGGAGATGCCTTTCCATGCAAGACGACAACCATTTGCAACCACCGGCTGTGTTCCCTTTTGGCATCATCTATGGCTTTAATTGTGCAAGTACGATGATACTATATCATGAAAGAATATATATATATTTTTTTTTATAACAATGATATATCTTAATTATAGACTATAAATCCATTTCAACTTTTGTTATAGGACTATTAATAATTGTATATCTCGGTAAATAAAATATTATAAGATTTGATTTTTCTTAGGTTGTATTTTCTTAGGATTATCTCTGCTGTGAAAAAATTAATGACTTGACTTGTTTTTTTTATGTGAAAGCTTGCGTGAACACAAGTATGAAATCTTGAAAAAATAAAATTGCCATCCCTCGTATCGTTGAAATTGAAGTGGTCCTGCTACAATCTCATGTATACAAAACGGTTCCGTTTCATGTTCTTGCAAATGATATTCTACTCGAAAATTCACAGTGATTCCGTTGTCGCCCAGCGGCAAGGATGCCTGCCTGTGAATTCTTCCAGGAGAACCCAAGTAACTAGCAATCTGAGAAGTCTATTGTCATAAATAGTGGTAGGAAAAAGAAAAAAAACAAGAAGAAACCCACAATTACAAAGTGCAGAAGAAATGAAAATGTCATTGTCATCGCGCCTATATATACACAAGCAGATACATTTGAGGTCTCTAATTGCAAATACTTTCGTATCACTGGAGCTGGAAATATGCAGGCAAAAACCCAACTTCTGCCACTGGCTTTTAACCACGAGCAATTCACTGTCAGGCCTTCAAAAAATGAGCAGATAAGAGTTTTGGAACAGTGAAGCCTGTGAAGGAGTCAATGTCCAAGAGTTCTTTCAGCTTCACGTCACATAGTACCCTCCTCTTGTCGGATGGATCCTTCAAACAAGCAGAAAACGGTTTGAGGAACAGTTCAACTTGCAGTAGCTAGGTGTGAAATTTGAACAGCTGAGCCCTGACTGATAATTCAGAGTTCACCGTAGTAATAATTAGAAACTAGAAAACTAGGCATGACATCACACCATTGTCAGCATCAGGAAGTCCGTGATAGGCACAGCGGCCCCTACTAAATTAAAGATAGCCAAAACAGTAACAATGGCACTGGCTGACAACCTAATTCACTCCCACAACCTTATCTTTTCAACGTGTTCCTCTTTTCTCTGCAGATAAGTCAATGGTCTGATCTTCAAGTATAAACCATCTGGCTACCCACTTTGTAGACAAGGATTTGTAGTTCTTTATCAGTCTAATGATTTTACAAAGGAAAACCTTTTCGTATCTCCAGTAACAACCATTCCATCTTGCACAGTTGATCTCCCAATTTCGTTTTTTATTTTTTTCTGAAACCTAGTAATCTTGTCTGCTTTCCCAGAGAAAGATTAAAATGAGCATATATGGTGTGATTAACATCGGTCGTGTCAGCTGGAACACTTTTCGATGGATAGATAAATTAATCATGCTTGTGAAACAGTAGGTGCTCGAAAACACAAACCTCTTCTCCACTTGTTTGGCACACGTCACCGACAGTTATCAGGTTAATTACGACATAAAATTACATACCTGGAGATTGTTTTGCTTTATGTATTCCCACATTCTCTTAACAACATCAGATCGGGATAGTGTACTTTCTCCAGTACCAAGGAACTTTATCAAAGCATCTGAGAGTTGAAGGGGGGCGAGAAAACCTGAGTTGCCTCGCTTCTGCTTCTTCTCTTTTTTGTTTGACTCATCTTCCTCTGAGATTAATCAGCATAAATAAGTGGTTGTGTAATTGAAATGGCAGTGAAAGACCAGGTCGTGTAATTAAATAGAAGGAATCGAGTCAAGTATCCAGTGATAGGTCTAACGTCCCAGGATATTAATTCAGTCAAGTAAATGTATAGAAAGTCCCCCGTTCAGGAATCCTGATGAAGGAGACAAATTCTGAATAGATCCAAATAGAGGACATAAAGTTGTTGAACTTGATTTCCGCCTGATGTGCTATCCAGTCAATAAAACTCCCATATTTTACATTTAAATAAAGCATTCTCGGCAAAATAGCATCATAATTTGATTCGTTACCTTCTTCCCACTCTCGCTTATGTTGCTTTTCATGCTGTTTTGAATTGATTGAAACAACTGTAACATGATCGATAAAATAGCTATGGTGAGCTAAACAACAAAGTAATTATATTATATACCAAACCATTCATTATGTTTATGTCTCACATCCTGCATCTAAAGCAACAGAAATGTGAAAATGATTATATTACCATTTTCCGAGTCCAAGGGCCAAATATGCCTCGAGAGGGCTTTATTCATTTGAAACATGTTGATGGAGGCAACACCGAAAAGAGCCTGCAATGGCTCGTCGCAATTTATATGCCGCCTATCACTTGGATCTTGCAGGTTCTTCTCTCTTATGTAGCTCCAAAGTTGCTTGACAACCTGGGGAAAAAATCGATAGCTCACACTGCTGATAATCCCCTTGTAATACCCGATTGGATAATGACAAATGAAAATAACTTTCTCGGAAATCTCAGGTTATACCTCTGTCCTTGCCAACTGAGGCACCCCAATGAATTCCTGAAGCTGAGGAGAAAGGCAGCATAATTTGCTCAAACCACCTCCTCTTTTCCTGCCTCCATTTTCACTCTCTTTGTATCTGACTTGGATGGAATTAAAAATGCAAGTGTAAGAATAGTGATAATAGCAGATCAGGACCATGTACCTATAAGAACCAGTGAAGCATTCATGGCATGGACACAGTGAATTAGCATAGGTCCTGTTCTAACCAAACAGTTTCTCCATTGATGCTTTGTAATAAAAATTAAACTCCCATCCCCGTTTTTCAATTACATAAATTTGGACAAAGTGATGAGCTGCTTGTGTTACTAAAAATAATTAAAGTCTCAACTCCCAACTACACTTTACTTCCAGATAAAGCAAAGGATAACATGAACATCTATCTATATGCTACCCAACTCCAATTGCACGTTACCACACCAAATTTAATAATTAAAACTACCAAACCATTTTTATACCAAATAAAAAGAATTTCCTTAATGAAAAAATAACCATACAAAAAATCTAGGGGCTAGCACAAGTTATATTTAAAATCCAGTAAACTCAAAAAAAGAAAAAATCAGCCATGAATTTCAAATTTCAATTCAAAACCCAGCCCCAAAATACGCGCCAAAAATCTGAGAAAATGAATAAAAAGTTGCCGGATGTAATATAAATAAATAAATAACACGTCATAAATAGCTAACCCTCCTTTTACGTCACTTTTCTCTTCATCTTCATCTTCATCATCTTGCTCCGCCTGCAAATCACAGCCATCAGTTTCAGCATTCACTGTCTGATCTTCAAGAGTATAATCATTGTCGCCGTTCTTCTGGTCATTATCGAACTCGTTTTGTAGGAACAAATCCACTTGCTCTCTTATAAATGCTTTCTTATCCGACAAATCAATAGCGAAATCTTCCTCTAGCATTCTTCTGACAGTACCGGTTGTTGTCTTGTCCAAGTCCGCATTTCGTAGAAATTCTTTCAGTCTCTCTATAAGCTCGGAGTCCGATACCATTTTTCTTTCTTTCGAGAGAGAGAGAGAACGAGAGAGATGAGTTTTTTTGCAGGTTTTTCTCGTTGATCATCAGGAACTGAAAGTCTGAAAGTGAAGGACCCCTCAACCTCGTTTGGATTTTTAAAGAAGGTTGTTTTTCTGTGTGACTGATTTGCCCCTAGTGTATGATTTGAAATTTCGAGATTGTCCACTGTTCTTACGTAACGTATTTAGCTTTAATTTAATTACCAATATATAAAGCCTATATTATTTTGTGAAGAGTTTTGTGTTGTATTTATTTACTTTTCATTACAATCCATGTCAATGTTTGCATATCAATCTTCTCTTCCATCTCCGGAGAGTTAATTATAAAATAGAAAAATCATCCCAACTCTTCCATAATTTAATTATTTTCTTAGAAATGACGAGGTCATAATTATAAGTTATATAATTCTTTATGTCACGAGGTTAAAATTTTCACACCGAAATCTAACCAAATGCGATAGTCTAGTCTAGTCCCACTAAACTAAACTTTGCCTCACCCTTTTCACTCGTGTTTCCCTATGACTATGTGTTTCGCTCACCCAAAAAAGTTCCACAGTTTTCTCTTCGTAGACAAATAATCAAACACAAGCAATGCAATGTTCATTGAGAATACAAGAATAACTATCAACTTTTATGTATCTTGTCAACAAAGGATTACACAATAAAAATGTGTGTTATGCACATAAATTGCATGCTTCATGTCACGACGGTGTTTTTTCACGCTTCACACCCCGCCATCCTCTGAGGGGTAAACAACGACACGTGGTGAAAAGAGAATTTGTTTTATAGTCATAAAAATTACAACTATAATTATCAGTAGTTGCCACCTAGTATTATGGTCCCTAGGAAACCTATTGGTCTACGAGAGTCTAGGTAAGGGGACTTGCTGTGCAAGAGGAAGACGCTTCACCCCCAGTGCACCCTACCTAAGGCAAGTTACATTGTTGTTTGATTGTTTTTCTAAGTTTAATTTTTTTGTTGGTCTTTTCAAAAGTTCGACGTAGATCTCTCTTCGTGAGAGAATCTCTACCTCACTGCGAGTTGAAAGACTAGCCAAAAAGAATTTTACACCGCATTTTGAAAAGCCTGTTTTTAACTATTTGTGAGTGTACTTTACAATGTAATTTTACACAGTTGTTAATTTTTTTAATATTTTGGCCAAATTCCAACGGATAATCATAAACTAGTTATGATATCCAATTTTTGTTCAAAATATGAGAAAGACGCAACATATATTTTAACGAAAAAATATGCTTGAAAAATCTTGGAATTCGGTCGTATGCATGAAAACAACACATTTTTTATTTTTTTAAATGCATTTTTTTAATTACAATATTTAGGTTGGGGTTGCCCCAACTCTGCTGGACTTGGGCTGGACCCGACCCAGTCAACTAGGCTGGGCCGAGAGCAATCCAGCATAAGACACAAAGTAGAAAAAAGAAAGGAAAAAAAGCTTCATCGTTCACGTAGTGTGAACAGTGAGTGAATTAATTTTGTTCACGTTTTACGTGAACAGTAACAAGGTTGTCGGTCGAACACAACGAGAGACTTGCCTGCTATTGCCGCCGGGTAGAAGAGGTTGAGGTGGTTCTCCTTGTGGTGGTGGCGTCGAAAATGGTGGCTTGTGGTGGCCAATAGGAGCGTCGGAAGGGGGTTGGTTCGTGTTGCTATTGCCGCTGGTCGTCAACTTCGGCGCTGGAGAAGAAGGTTGAGCCTGCCAGGGAGCTTCTAGTGTGGGCGCTGGTTGGTCGAGAGTTGTTGCTGGAGGAGAGAGGGGGCTGCATGCATGACTGGTTTTAGAGAGAGAGGGTTGCTGACCGAGAGGGAGAGAGAACTGCAGTCGAGAAGTGCAACTGCTTGGGGAGAGAGAAAGAGAGTTGCCGCCAGCAATGGACCTCCAGCCGTGGGTTGGCTGAAATGCTCTCGTGTGTTTGTGTTTGTATTCGTCCCTTGTCTACCAATTTGCTCAAATTTTCCCCGTCTCCACTATCAAAATCCCCCCCCCCTATTTTTCTATTATCCTTCTGTTATTTATAGGGTGAAAAGGTCATGTGCACTTGCCTGCAAGGCATGGGGTTGATGTTCAGGAATGGGGTGTTGTGGTGGTAGGTTACAGGGCATAGTTGTCGGCATGTCGCCAGCATGGCTGCTGGTAATGTCTCTGTCTAGTTTTTTTAATATAAAATAGACACACAAAAATGGGTTGTTATAAAAAGAGTTTTTTAGACGGGAAGAACGATGTTTTTATCTTCAATTTTGGCTTCCGATTTCACTCAAACATATCTCATCTCCGAAAATTCTGATCTTTCAATTTAACCCAAATTAGGATTTCAAACTTAATTTATCACCAATTAAAGCCCTAATAAAATTAATTTGACCCATTTAAAGTATAATTAAGTCCTTACGCTTAATTAATTTCTTCAATTGGGCTCTCAATTATTCCTTAAACATAATTACACTTTAAATTGGTCGGCGATTAAATCAAACTGGGCTATAAAAATATAACTATGCCTTTCGACTTAAGTTTTAAACATATTTATCGATCGAGCTCTCGAAAACGTCCAAAATTTTCACTTTGATTTTTCTGTCGACACCAGCCCTTTTATTTTATTTTTGTTTTATTTTGAGGAATAACCCAGAATTGGGTTATGACACTTCACAGCAAAGGCCTTGCAACCTAATTATAGACAAAGTTATGTGATTTACATGGCAACCCCAATGATCCCTATTTTTCAGGAAATAGTGGGGCAAATTCTCCCCCATGTTCTCCCTAAACGTAGTCGACATTCATCCCTCATGATCCTATGATCTTGGAAGCCAGGAGAACAACCCCTTTTTTCTGCCCCCATGTTTTGCTTCCATGTCGCCATGATTTAGGTGTCCATAACTACCACTACCCATGTTCTACTTGTTCACCTGACAACGCCAACTATCAATCTCTACCGCATCAACTGTTGGCTTAGAAAGTCCATGATCTAAGTCACATGTCCATGCTAAGCCACGACCCCCATGACTTGCATGAACTATAACACAATCCTTGTTGAATTCATCTCTGCTTATATCAAGTTGTCGCTGTCCATTACTGTCGAATCTAGGCAATGTGTTTCCGTTGGCACTTCCCCGCACTTAGAGCTCTAACACTATCCATCTTTGCTAACACATGCAAACTAAATCAATAAAAGAAAAACCATGTAATATTAAAATTAGAAAATTCACAAAGTTTCTCTTAAGAAAAAAAAAAATAGCCATCACCCTACCCTTCTCTTCTCGTTGGAATCCAGCTACCTAAACCCAACAAACCAAAACAACTAATGGGGTTTTCATTTAAGCATCTCTCTTAACATTTTAGATTTTGCAAGCAAAGATCAAAACACTAAAGATCCAAAAATATTATTTCTTGTAGACAAAGATTGGTAGTTAGAAGAGTTAATATATATGGCGACTCCAAAGTGTGATAAAGTTGTTAAGATGTGGCATACTTTGATGAATCGAATTGACTATAGGTGGCATGAAGACAAAATGTGATTTGTTTCATATAAGATTGTTAATGATCTTCCCTTTCATTGAGATTTTATGATTCAAATTGACCAAAGAAATGAAGTCTTGCTATTACAAGAAACTATATACAAAAATCAATGGATGGCTCTTTGTATGTCATAAAAAAATTTAAAAAAAAAGGTTTTTCATTTCTTTGTGATGCCACCTCCATGAACAAAGTTTCTCATCTTGGCAGATGACAGCTCCATTTCTTCCTCTTCCACTAAATGTCTATTTGGTACTGTATTTTAAAAATGTTTTTGAAAAAAAATTAAACTTTTAGTTTTATTTTTTACTTTAAATTATTTTTTTAGTATTTTCAAATCATTTTGGTGTACTAAATCAAGAATAGTTTTTTTTTAAAAAAAAACATCATTTTAATGCATTTTCAATGAAAAATACTTTGAAAAGCAACATCAACCACACTCTCAAACAAGCCTTAAGTCAAACTCTCCTTTTTATTTTTCATTTGGATATTAGTCTTCAATTTGTGAAATAGGTTTTTCAATTCTTTATGGAAAATTACAAATAATATATATTTCAATGCTTTAGAAAGGAATCTTATATACCACCAAGCACACCCTTCCTTTTTTCTCCATTTTATATGCAAGCCATTAGTGAATTTTTAATTTGTTGCTAGATTTAAATTCGTAACGACAAATTTGGTAAGTGCAAATAACAAAAAATGAATTGATTAAGAGAGAAAGAATCTTAATTTTAAAAGATGAAAATAATGTGTGAAACATTATGGATTGACTTGTCATATTGATTCTTAGTTGATATTATATACAAGGATAGATTTATCTTTTTGCTCAATTAAAAAACTGTGTTAACCAATGATATAGACTATAATTTATTAAATCATAAAGACAAAGTGAAAAGTGACAAACTAATAGAGAGTTATGGCAATTTTCACTTATAAGATTAGAGTTTATAATGGTCGAGTATTTTCTATTTGAGTGTTTGACAATGTTTGAAGATAATTTTAAAATAAACTAGGGTTTATGAGTGATGTGAGAGAGGAATGTGGTTTCTTCTTCTACTACTTTTCTTGAAAGAGGGTAAAGTAGAAGAAGATTGGTCTTTGGATGATAAAAAAAAAAGTTATTTAAAACTCTTGAAACAAAGAAGAAAAAAATTTAAAACAAAAATTAATATATTTAAAAAAATTATCAAAGAGAATTTTAATATAATAAAGAATATAAATGAGTACAAGCATTTAAATAGAAAGAATAATCAAGATGATTCACATGAGATTATTAACAAGAAGAGTCCCACTTTTCAATATTTTGTTATTCATTTAACAAATTTGTTTATATATATATATCAACTCATGTTTTTATTTTTTCTACTTGCTCAAAAGAATCCAAAACTTACAACAAGTATTTTACTTGTAAAATGTTATTTTATAAGATCTTTTACATATATATTTGTTTTAAAAGATATATGATAATAATATAACAATGCATTATAGTGATGATCTAATAATGATAGGATGAGGGTGAAGATATTGATGGTAATGATAATGATAATAATAAAAAAAAACAATGATTAAGGTGATGGTTGTAATGATGAAGTGATGGGATTATGGTGACGACAACATGGTAGTGGTTATATTAACGTGATAATGATGGATATAAATTAGCGATTACTAGGATAATAAATATGATGGGTGGGTGGTGTCATATTATAAAATGAGATTCTAATGGTAATTGTTTTATAGTTATAGCAACTTACTGAGTAAAATATCATTACAATGAATTATAATGACATTTCAGTATTATATATCTTTAGTAATTTCCAATTAATTTAAAAAAATATTAAAAATTATATATATATATATATATATATATATATATATATATATATATATATATATATATATATATATATATATAAACTACACTAATATTCTATTTAAAGAAATTTGAAAAACATAATGACACATGAAACAACCTTCATATTCAATGTTGGTAAGAATATATCATAATTACCATTGAAATTAGGAAAAATGCCACTAAAAAGATATTGTAATGAAAATGTTCATCTATTATAGTATTTATTTGAATAAGTCTTTTAGATATTGCTTGTACTTATTTTTTCTATATCTTTAATCTTAAGATTTATATGCTAAGTTGAAAATAAAAGGAAGTAATATGCCGTTTAACCTTTAGGCTTTGTAGACTCCAGACTCGTTGTTTTCGCCCATTATCTATCTGGGCTTGGACTACATGCAATTCTGTTCATTGGGTTCTTTCTACATTCTCATCATGTTTTTGCTGAAAATAAAAAAGAAGTGGACGATGCATCTTTGACAGAGAGATGTAACTCTCCATGTATAATATGATGCATCTTTTTTTTTAGAAAAAAAAAAGTTTTATACATTCACTAATTATAGGAATACAATCTAAAGGTATAGCTAATTGATCTGATCCTAGATTTATTTTCTAAGCATAACCGATTTTCAAAACCATTAAAGACGGTAAGTAATCGATCATTTTAAAATCTGCAAAATTAGTCTAGATATATACATTAAAAAAATATTACAGGAATACAATTTGTGTGATATATTTTTATTTTATTTCAGGAAATGAGATGACAGCATGGAAGGATAAACTTGGTCACCACGAAACCCAATTTTATATAAATTTTTTATTCATGACATTTCTGCCCATAACTAGTGTTCATGGCTTACGTGGAGACCCACCTCTCTTCATGACATTTTGGGGCTCTGAAAGAGAGGAGATAAAGCAAAAGGATTCTGAAAAAGGAAAGATCGGCAGCTGAATCTAGAAAATAGAAGAAGCAAGGTATCTTCCATCGGATTATTCCGGAATTTTACAAGCAGCATATTTGCCATATTAATATACTTTTTTCCAAGTAATTTCTTCACAATATTAACATTTGCCATCACAACTTTATAGGCCCGAATTAATAGTCAAGCATATTTATTAAAGAATAACAAGATTCAAAAATAAAAGACTAAACTGAAAAGCACTATAAAAAAGAAGATAGTTTTTGTAAACTTGAAGCTAAGCTTAAACTTTAACTCTCTAATGTTTTAAATTACAAACTTTTAGTTCCTAATAATTTATAGAATTTAATTTTGATCTCAAATTTTATTTTTCTTATTTCTTGGTTTCTAGTTTAAGAAAAAAAAATGTTTGACTAGCATTTCTTTAAAGGCATGTTAATAAGACAATAATCCCCAAGGAGTATGACGTGATGATAAAGGATTTGAGATTTGTATAGTAGGTCTCGAGTTCGAGTCAGGGCGTGCATCTCTTGTAAGAAGTCTAGGACAGCCGAAGTTTTATTTGTTCACTTGGTCCCATAAAAATACGTTTTCCGGGAGGTGTGGTTTCCTCGAATCCAAAAAAAATATATGTTAATAAGACAATAGGCTTTAGTTAAAGGGGTATTTTTTTTTATTCTTATGTTGAATTATCTTGATTGTTTTTGTATATATTTTCAATGCTTTTGGTTTTTACTAAATGAATGACATAGAAAAATGCTATGTGCTCACACATTCAAGATATTAATAAGAAAAATAAGACTTACTAAAAAAATAATATTGTTTCAATGGAATTCAAATCATTACTTTTCTGCAAAAAAAAAAAAACATCAATTTCATATAAGTAAGTAAAAAAAAACTAAAAGGCATTTAACAACACATGACCAAATATCTTTATATGCGCATGTTTCTGAACTTCATGACTTAATCTTTAGTTAGAGTTGAAATTTCTTTCAAGCATTTATCGACATATATAACCCTAATATATTTTATTAAACATACGCATCATATTGTTGATTACCAATTAAGATTGTTTTGTTATTGAAAAGTATATTAACAACATCTATATATTTTTTATGATAAAAAATAGCCTTATTCATGGCATAACATGAGCCAATTATCTATTAACTATAATTAAAAATAATTAGTGAATTCATTGTTCACCTCCTCACAAGTCATTATTCACTGAAATAATACTTTATTTTTTTTCAATTTCATCATTTAACTTCAATTTTATTAGAAATTGAACTTTGTTATTTTTAAGGATATTTTTTATAAGGGTCATCACAGTCTGAAAACAAATATTATATTATTATGTTGGTGTTTTGTTTTGCAAGTGTCCCTTTATAATATAATTAAATAAAAAATAATTTTAAAAATCAAAGTTATTAAACTTAGTAGGGTTCATGATTAATGTCATGAATTTGACAAGTTTTAGACAAACATTTTAGTATTAGATTGGTGCTTGATTTTGTAAGCTTTTTTTTTCTATCGAGTAATTATATAAAAAAATAGTTAAAAAAACATTAGTAAGCCTAATGAAGTCCATGAATCAGGCTGTAAATTTGGCGGGTTAACCAAAGTTATTAAATCTAGTAGAGTCCAAAACTTATGTTATAGTTTCAACGAGTTAACCCACAAAAACTAGGTTGATCCTATATGTTATCTTATCAATATTAAAAAATATATATCTTCTTGAAATTGTTTTAGAATTCTTACCTTCCAAATTCTCATTAATAACTTATCCTTTACATTATCCTTCAAATCTCATCTTTTCTAGAATTCATTTGATAAATGGCAGATTTTAGAGGCTAATCTTGACACTAAACTAATGTGAAGTTGAGTGTCTCTTATTAATAATAATCCATTCAACAACTCATTAAATAGAATCTCTTCAAAATCAACTAGCAAAGGTTTAGCCGTGTTAGTAATGTTTGCCCTTTTCTCTTCAACTCTTTCATCAACTAATATCTTCATAATTAATGCATCAACCCAACTATTCTCCTTTAAATTTACTTATATCTCATGTTTGAAACTGGTTATAATAAAAAAAAACTTGTCATTTTATTTTATAAGCTTTGATTTTGGGTTTTACTTTCCAATGAAAAATAGTATAATTCACAAAGTGTCTAACATCTATATCATATTGTCTCTAAGGGTGTGACGTGATGATAAAAAGGTTTGAGATCTACATAGAAAGTCTCGAGTTCGAGTCAGAGCGTGCACCTTTTGTAAGAGCTTGAAATAATCAGGATTTTACTCGTTCACCTGAATCTATAAAATACGCTTTTCAAGAGGTGGAGTTTCCTTAGATCCAAAAATAAATAAATCTATATTTCAGACTATTTGAGTCCATACATGCTACATCACAATACAAATTATCCTTATACTTTCCAACGGAAAAAAATTATTTTATAACAAAAAGTTACTCTTACTTTCTGTATCCTCTAGGCGATCCTTGCTTGCACTTCCTATTAGTTGAACTAGACATTCTAAGCTATTTAACACTGCTATTACTGTGTTTCTCCAAATGATATATCTTTTAATTGGAGCCATAAACTTAAAGCAATAGGTGAAGAAAACAGCAATATTTTTTCTGAAAGTATACATTCAATAATTTGATAAAAAAATAGCATACCACTGTTTATACAGGGGTTAAAACAACCTAACCAAAAGAATCTAAAGATAATTAGGAAAAACAATTAAAATCTAAAATTAAATAGAAAATAATAATTAAATAGAAAAAACAACATCTTTTGGAATAAAAAAAAAAATAGTATAACGAAAGGAAAAAGGCAGTGAGGAAATGGGAAATTTAAGAAATCAAAATATCATAAGCATCGCATCACTTTAATCAAACCACCACCAGATAAACTATAAACAACATTCAGGGCAGCATACTCCACCACACATCACATGCCCATTTCTTTAATTTATTTGACCAAATTAATAAATCCTTTATTCCAAAGCCTTCATTCATGAACGGACTATCCCCACCTGTCCAAAATCATAAAAGTAGACATTTAAAAACACGGCTCAAATCACGTTTCATAAAAAATAATCTGTTTTTTATATTTTTTTTTATATGTTAATGTTAAAAATAATTTTATTAAAAATAAAAAATATTAATTTAATACATTTCCAAACTAAAAATATTTTAAAACACATCGGTATAAATTACAATAATAAATTAACTATTTTGCTTCTCCGTCTAATAACATGCAGCCTGTTTAAAATTATATTTCATTTTTTTAATATTGGAAAAAACAAATTATAAGCTTTTGACTAAAGGTACTATCAGTTTTAAGGTTTTAGTGTAAAAGTGGACTGCTAAAATGCCTTTTAAGTCAACTATACCAAATCTTTTGGTCAAGAATTATTAATGTAATTCCAACTTTTTTTATGTCATGTTCCTCTTTTGTGAAAGGTATTGTTATATTTAACCATAATAAAATGATAATTATTTTTAAAAAAGCTACTGGTGGATAAATTACATGCGCCACCACATTTGAGATGTCCATGTAATTTAGGTGGCATTTTCCAGTAATTAAAACTACCCATCCATCGTGCTGTTAAATGTCACGTTATGTCAACGCGTGTCACCAACAATTGGGTGATTTGTCGCCAGTTGACCCCCTTTTCCTCTCTCTCTCTATCTCTCCTCTCATAAAAAATCAAATCGGTTTTTTTTCTCGACTCTTTGATAATACTTATTTCATTTTAATTTAGACTTTCAATTTTATTTTGTGATATATTACATTTTTTTTTAACTTTTTCCTTCTTTTCTTGAATTTTTTACCTGATCCTTTTATAAAAGTTTTTTTTTTTTAATTTCACTCAAGTTTATTTATTTTTGTTATTATTTCCAATTTGGTTCATGATTTCTATTTTTTCTGTTTTCTATTTGGAGTTATTTCTCTCTTCAATTTAACCCTCCCAATGAGAGGTTTTATCATTTTTACTTATGTTATTTTTGTACTTTATAGTTTTTATTTTTTTCTTGATATGATCTTCCGTGTTTGTTTAACTTGATAAATTGTTTTTCAATTTTGTGCTCTTTTTATTTTTTAAAAGGTATAGTAAGTTTTAATTAAAATATTTTCCTTTTAATATTATTGTCTTTTTTATTTTCTAATTAGGATAAGATCTATTAAGGAAGGTGACCCTGTCCAAAGCTAACGGTCACATTCCAGCAACTATTAAGGCTAGAAATCATGCAATGATTCTGGCAGCCAAGTAAAGAAACAAATCAAGCTTCGCTACAATTCAGCAAAAGGAATCTGTAACCGATATAGGAATTAAAACACCCAGTTGTACAAAAACTTCCTTTAGTTAAAACCATGCAACCTCTATATATTGTGTACTCTGTTGAAGAAATATATGTGCTGCACTAGATTGAGAAATACAAATACAGAATAATTACGTGTGTTGAGTTTATTCTTCTATATGGTATCAGAGCATCATCTCTCCAACGAGAATTTGATCCCCATGTCTTCCACAAATAACACTTCTGAAAATCCCACCTCCACAAATCCCACACCTTCTCCACCAGAATCCCCTCTCATCTTTTTCAATATCACAACTCGGATAAATGAAAAACTCACACCCTTATCTTTCCCTCAATGGCATGCTCAGTTTGAGACACTCCTGATTGGTTATGATTTAATGAATTATGTAAAGGTGAAACATGTTGCCCCTCCATAGATGGAACTCCATCGTCCGCAGTCAAGCAGCAGCAGTGGATCAAACAAGACAAGTTAATCCTTAGTGCCATTCTTGCCTCCACTTCGCCAACAATCACACCTCTCATTGCCACGGCAAAAACCTCCTCTGAGGCATGGAAATTATCCACCATGTATGCAAGCAAATCGCGTACCAGGGCAATGCAACTTAAGGAAGAACTTACCTTGATCCAACGTGGAAATCGCTCCATTCCAGACTACCTTCATACAATTAAAAGACTGACTGATGAAATTGCCCTAACCGATCATCCTATCTCAGATGACGATATTACTCTCTATGTACTCAATGGACTGGGAGCTGAATTCAGAGACATCACTGCCCCCATCAGAACCAGAGAAAACTCTCTCACATTTGAAGAGCTGCATGATCTCCTGGTTGGGCATGAAAATTACTTGAGAAGAATGGAGACGGTCACTCAGCAGTTAGTGGCCACTGCAAACTACACACAACATCGACCCAATTTCTCTTGCTCCCAATATTCAAAAGGCAACTACAATAGTCAAGGACATAGAAGATACCAGCAGCGTTTCTCTCATGGGCCAAACAACAACCACCGACAATTTACTAAGGCCCCAACACGTGATCAATGACGTCCATTCAACAAGGGCCGCTCCAATCACAGACGCTACCAGTCCACTCAACCCAAATGTCAGTACTGTGATCTCATGGGCCACACAACCAAAGCCTGTCCACGATTGCAGCCCACTGACATGTCTGTTAACTGCACTGAAACATCCAATAATTCAGCCCAAAAGTGGTTACTTGACTTGGTTGCTTCCCGCAACATCACGGGTGATATAAAAAAATTGACAATTCATTCCGAATATGATGGTACTGATGAAGTTCTTCTCGATGATGGTTTAGGTTTGCAAGTCACGCACATAGGCTCATTAGCTTTATCCACACCCAACAAAAAATTTCACCTGCGTGACACACTTTGTGTTCCAAATATTTCAAAAAATCTAATTTCAATTCATCACCTCACCAAACACAATAATGTTTTCGTTGAACTTCACCCATTTATTTTCTTGTGAAGGACACATTCACAGGGGCAACACTACTAAGAGGAGCATGTGAAAATGACATCTACATATTTCCAAACTCCCGGATGGTTCCCTCAAATTCCAGAATGGTTGCTTATGTCTATGAGTGAACTTCAATTGAAGGTTGGCACAAACGCCTTGGTCACCCATCAATTAAGATTCTTCAACATCTTGTTAATTTATTTTCCCTACCTCTCACCATGAATAAACCATCCTTTTCTTGTACTTCTTGTTGTTTAAATAAATCACATAAACAACCTTTTGGACCTACAAGTCTCCACAATCACTCTCCATTAGAAATAATATTCACTGATGTTTGGGGACCCGCTCCTATTATGGGGTCTGATGGTGCATGTTATTACCTCATTTTTGTTGACCACTATACGAAATACATATGGTTCTATCTGATGTCTTCCAAATCCATTGTCTCTAGCATATTTCCAAAATTTCACATGCTTGTTGAAACCAGATTTAAATCCAAAATCAGAAGTGTGTACTCAGAGAATGGTGGTGAATTTATACATCTAAAATCATATTTCTCTACTTATGGTATAAGTCACTACACTACTGCCCCTATATACTCCTCAACAAAATGGTATGGCTGAACGCCGCCATCCTCATCTTGTTGAAACTGGTCTCACCTTACTGTCTGATGCCTCATTGTCCCTCTTTTTTTGGCTCCATGCTTTCCAGACAGCTACCTATCTCATAAATCGACAACCCACTCCTCTTCTCCGTAACAAATCCCCTTTTGAGGTTCTCTTTGGCCAATGTCCAAATTATCTCAAACTCAGAAAATTTGGGTGTTTATGTTATCCTCTTACTCGGCCATACAATAAACATAAAATGCAACCAAAATCCCTCCCCTACATTTTTTATCGGATACTCCCCTATGCAAAATGCTTATAAGTGTCTAGACCCCTTAAAGGATCAGATTTATGTATCAAGACATGTCATTTTTGATGAGTTGCAAGTCTTCCCCTTTTCTCAAACCCAACAGCCCATTATACCACCAGTCTCTCCGCATCCAATCCAACCTCTCCTTCTTCCACAACACATTCCTCCACCTATTCCGTCCACGAGTTTGGATAACAGAGCTGCCATTTCAGCATCTCCTCCAGGTATGCCCCCTTCCTCTTCCTCAATATCTTCTCCTAATGTGTCTACAGATCGACATGCTTCACCTTTCCATGTAGTTGACCTTGCAGAAACCCATGCTCTTGTTCCTCTTATTCCCTTTCATCATGTCCTGCCTGACATTTTGCTTCATCTCCGTCTGCATCCCTTGTTTTTGCCCCCACTCGAACTCACCAAATGACCACAAGATCGATGAATAATATCCACAAACCCAAGCAAAGCAACACTGTCTCCAAACACCCCCTACCGTCCTCCTTAGAACCCACATGTGTGACTCAAGCTTTCTCGCACCTTGACTGGCATGCTGCCATAGTTGCAGAAATCACAGCCCTTATGCACCATAACACTTGGAGCTTAGTTCCACAACCCAAAAACTGCAATCCCATTGGTTGCAAATGGGTATTCAAGGGTTAAACGCACGGCTCACGATTCAGTGGAGAAATTGAAGGCATACTTGGTAGCCAAAGGGTATCATTAACGACCCGGGCTTGATTTCAAAGAAACATTCAGCCCAGTGGTTAAACCATCCACAATCTGGATCGTACTGAGTATTGTAGTAATGAATGGGTGGCCTCTTAAACAAATGGATGTAAATAATGCATTTTTACATGGCTCTCTACAGGAACAAGTCTTCATGACACAGCCCCTCGGCTTCAAAGATCATCAAAACCCTTCTTTTGTGTGCAGGCTGTAGAAGATAATCTATGGCTTGAAACAAGCCCCTAGGGCTTGGTATTCCGCCTTGAAACAGTCCATTATTGCACTTGGTTTTTCCACTTCAAAGGCCGATCCATCTCTTTTTGTCTATTGCCATGACTCAGTTATCTGCTATATGCTTGTGTATGTAGATGATCTGGTCCTGATAGGCAATGATCAAGGTTTTGTGACTCATGTGGTTCTACGGCCTGGTGCTAATTTTTCCTTAAAAGACTTGGGTCCTCTCCATTTTTTTCTTGATGTCGAAGTTGTTCCAACTTCCAATGGTATCTTCCTCTCCCAACATAAATACATTCGCGAATTATTAGACAGCACACACATGGCTGCTGCAAAGGATGTATCCACTCCATTGTCCACTACTCAATCTCTCAGTTTGATGGATGGGACGATCGCGGTAGATCCCATTCCCTATTGTCAGCTCATCGGAAGCCTGACATCTCCTTTGCCGTCAATAAATTATCTCAATTCATGCACAAACCAACAGAAACCCATTGGACTGTAGCTAAGAGACTTATTCGGTATCTCAAGAAGACCATCTTCTTTGGTATTAACATGAACAAACATCTAGCTTCCTCACTCACAACTTTCAGTGATGCTGACTGGGCTGGTGATGTTGATGACCGATCCTCTATGTCTGCCTATATTACCTTTCTCGGGTGCAATCCTATCTCATGGAAATCCACCAAACAACGAGCTGTTGCTCGTTCCAGTACCGAAGCTGAATATAGAGCCCTTGCCAATGGAGCATTTGAAACACTGTGGTTGCTTGCTCTCCTTCAGGAACTGGGTGTTTCACTCAACCAGTCCCCCACTCTTTTCTGTGATAATATTGGAGCCACTCACCCAGCTTCAATCCTGTCCAGCACTCTCGGATGAAACATATCCAAATTGATATTCACTTCGTTCGTGATATGTGCATAAAGGAACATTCACCGTTCGTTATGTATACACTCATGATCAATTAGCTGACTTGCTGACAAAGCCCCTTTCCCGGGAGCGTACAACCTTCCTACGAGGCAAAATTGGCCTTACCGACGGAAGCCCATTTTTGCAGGGGCGTATTAAGGAAGGTGACCCTGTCCAGAGCTAACGGTCACATTCCAGCGGCTATTAAGGCCAGAAATCATGCAATGATTCTGGCAGCCAAGTAAGGAAACAAATCAAGCTTCGCTGCAATTCAGCAAAGGGAATCTATAATCGATATAGGAATTAAAACACCCAGCTGTACAAAAACTTCCTTTAGTTAAAACCATGCAACCTCTATATATAGTGTACTCTGTTGAAGAAATATATGTGCTGCAATAGATTGAGAAATACAAATACAGATAATTACGTGTGTTGAGTTTCAATTTAGACTTTCAATTTCATTTTGTGATATATTACATTTTTTTAACTTAGTCCTTCTTTTCTTGAATTTTTTACTTGATCCTTTCATAAAAGTTTTTTTTTTTTTTTAATTTCACTCTTTAACACAAGTTTATTTATTTTTGTTATTATTTCCAATTTGGTCCATGATTTCTATTTTTTTTCTGTTTTCTATTTGGAGTTATTTCTCTCTTCAATTTAACCCTCACAATGAGAGGTTTTATCATTTTTACTTATGTTGTTTTATATTTCTTATTAATATTATTGTCTTTTTTATTTTCTAATTAGGATAAGATCAACCTATTAATTCTAGCTGGTGTTATAACTAGAACTGATATTTTATTTTATTTTTTTAGAATACTTTATATGAAAAAAATATAGATTATTTGCACAACCTAAACATATTTTTTTATAGGAAAAACATTAACCCGCAGTATAGAGGGTCGCGTGACGTGGCCATGCGCCTTAAACTCATCCATCACTCAAGTGATCACATGCAATTCACGTGAAGGAGGGTGTAAATCCACAAACAAGGACAAGCACGTCATTAAAAACACAAGAAGACAACAAAAGGAGTGGCCAAGCAATAGACAAACCAATTAAGACAGCGAGACAATACAAAACCGGCAACCGGAGAGTGGAAAACCATCTCTGCCAACTATGCAAACACTATTAAAATAAATAAAATTATTAAAGAAAACCAAAACCACAAAAACTGCGTCGCTTTACCACCTCTCTCTTTTGTCTCATCCTCTTCCTTCTCCTCTTCGTTATATAAATTAAAAAATATCATCATTTCTATTTTTTAAGAGAAAGTCTTCTTTCTGTCTAATCTATTAACCTCCGCTCCGATCATCACAAAAAAACTTTCAGTAGTCCGGCTTACAAACGGCATCGTTTTAGGGTAACCTTGGTGTAAATGCGTGATAAGCAGGAGTAGCGAGGGATAAAACGGGGAAGACAAATGGATAGATCGGCGATGACAGTAGGACCGGGAATGGACATGCCGATCATGCATGACAGTGACCGGTACGATTTAGTGAGAGATATCGGGTCGGGTAATTTCGGTGTAGCAAGATTGATGAGAGATAAAGTTACTAAAGAACTTGTTGCTGTTAAATACATAGAAAGAGGCGATAAGGTCCGTTTTTGCTTTTTATAAGAGAAAAATTGGTTTTTATCATTTTTATTTATTTTCTATTGTGAACTGATGATTGGTTTGATTGATTGGTCATGTTTATTAATGGAGGTTGCTAAATTTAGATAGTTTCTGAATTTAATGTTGTTGGTTCATTTATGGATTTATTCTTGATTACATCTATTTTCTTTTTTCTATCTATCTATTATTATTAATAAAAGAAAAAGAGGAGAAAAAGGATATAAATGGACTATTTTAGCTTTTCTGGGGTATTGTTTCTCACAATTTTTAAATAATAAAATTGAAAATTGAGGGGAGAATGGTTAGATTTTCGAATTCCTGAAGTTTTTCTGATGGGAATATTACTCTGTTATAGATTGATGGAAATGTTCAGAGAGAAATAATAAATCATAGGTCATTGAGGCACCCCAATATTGTGAGGTTTAAAGAGGTTAGTATACTTGTCTCTTTATTATTATGAGATTTTTGGAGTTTTAAAGGGATGCTGGTTTAAGCTATATGTATGCATTGATATAAATCTAACTCCAGGTGATTTTAACACCGACCCATTTGGCAATTGTAATGGAATATGCAGCTGGAGGAGAGCTTTTTGAGCGAATTTGCAAGAATGGGCGATTCAGCGAGAATGAGGTAACTATGCGATTATCTTTGTTCCCTTCCCCACCCCTTTTTTTGCAGTGTAATGGTTGCATTTTTTGTATGGTTTCTTGACTCTGGTTTCTGCTTCAGGCTCGGTTCTTCTTTCAACAACTTATATCTGGCGTCTGCTATTGTCATGCCATGGTACTTGTTCCCTTTTCTTTTATTCTTTCTATATATTTTCGAGCTGATAGAAACTGAAATTTTAGGTTATTTGTTTGACTGTTTTTAATAACGTGCTTCTTGATGAAGCAAGTATGTCACCGTGACTTGAAGTTGGAGAACACATTGTTGGATGATAGTCCTGCTCCCCGTTTGAAGATTTGTGATTTTGGGTACTCCAAGGTAATTGTTATCTTTCACTTGCCTATTCTCTTTTCAGATGGGGAGAGCGTCTGGACTGTTCTTGTATATTTACCAAAATCTCAGACCTTGATATATTTTGATTAAGAATGCTCTAGTGCATAAGATCAAGACTTAGGATTATCCTACGTAAGTGGTTCTTCCATTTTGAGCACACTATCTTTTGAAAGTTTGCCCTCTAGAGGCAGATGATGTGGATCTGTACAATAGGGATTGCAACCAGTTCAATACTTACTTATATCTCATGTTAACATATCTTTTTGCCTGGAAGTTGCTTTCATTGTGTTTAACTGGAATTGAATAATCTTTAACTTTTCGAACATGTTTTGTGGAAAACCCTTTAGCTTTCCTTGTGTTAGTTATTGTTTTCAAATTATTTCTTGTTTGTGAATCATAATTGTTTGTTGTGTTGTAGCATTTCATGATTGTCATTCTCTATCTAAATGCTTTAGCATTACTAATTATTCTTTCTACCTTTTACATATTTGTATGGGTGCTCTCTTAGTCTTCAGTGCTTCACTCTCAACCGAAATCAACTGTGGGAACTCCTGCATACATTGCTCCAGAAGTTTTGATGACGCAACAATATGATGGAAAGGTAATACTATTTCTCTTATTGTGTTGTCAATAAGAATATTATAACATCCTATCAACATCATGTTATGCACTTGGACTTTGTTTTTTCTCTCCAAGTCCTAGCTTACAAAATATTCTAGGATTATTTGGCTGAACCTAGATTAGAGGTTTTTACTGTACCAATTGCTATTTTTATTCTTTTGTTTCAAGTGATTGGCAATTAGTTACCTTTTGGTATTGTGGTTTGAGTGCTTTTTATTTATTATTATTATTTAGTCTAAAAAAGCACCATATTAATTTTTTTATGTGCTTTTCGATTGTTTCAATGAAAAAATCTCTTACAACTGCATTGCCAAACACACACTTAGATGTGTTTGGTGAAAAAAATGAAATTTGTAAATTAAGAGATATAGGCCTCGCTATACTTTCCTTGTTATTGTTTTCTTTGCCTCTGGTGGTGAGCATTTGAGCATTGTGGATGAGATCATTATTAACTGAGAATTAGGTGTGCATAAGTGTTTTTCCAATGAGACTGCTATGGAGCCTTCAAATATATGATTGTTAGGAGCATTTGGTGGGGCTATCTTTCATTACTGTCTGTTATGGCTTGAAAGTTTTGACAGATGAATCAGGCTATCATATCGGACTTCATCTCTGACTGATTGATAGTCTATTCTGTATTCATGTATGATCATTTGTTTGGAAAAGGGTTATCTATGACTTTGTATGTAGATTTGCAGCAGTGATAGCAGGCATCTCTGAGCCAGTGTTGAGCAATTCTTTGGTTATTAACCCTGATGTGCTTGGACTTGCATGGAGCAGATTGAAGTTTTGTCATGCTTATCCTCCTCACTTTTATTATCAAAATATAATAAGTCTTGGACTAGTGATCATGCTATAGGCTTGCTGAAGTTGTTTTGGTCCATAGTGTTGAGGTTCAAGTTGCCCTCGTTTCCTTAACAGCTTCTGGTGCTTCACTGCACTGGGTGCGAAAATGAGTTTTTTTTTAAGGGTTAACCCATGGCTGTGATAAAATAGGCCATGCTGTTCGTGTCAGTATAGAAAGGTACCTGTAATGGAATCTAGAAGCAATCCTGACCTTCAATTTTTTGGCATCAATTTTTTCACTTTCAAGGCTGATAAATAATGTCAATATCTCTATTTCTGGTTCATGGTGGAAGTTTTGTTTTGCTTCCCCTTTTGCTGGCAATGCCTGCAGTTCATGAAGGACTTTGGTATGCGCTACTTCTATTAGTTTGCTCATTTTTAGTTTTTCATCTGGTGGTTGGTTATACAATAAGTTATTCCAGTTTTCATGGATTTGATTCTGTTCTGATTGGATGACACTTGCTGGAATTCATTAGTTTCACGCAGGTTGTTGTATTTAACTACTAACAACTAGCGGTTGCTAGTTGGAAGTTTTCATCACCATACATGTGTGTGTGTGTGTTTCTGTTCTGACATCAAAACTGCAACGAGTATTTAAGCCCTTACATAACTTGTAGGTTTAGCCTTGGTGCAAAGCGCTCAGTGCAAGTTCAGTAAGATATAGTAAAACACATTTTCAGGGTGCAGCTTATTTCTAAGAATAATGTTTAACCAAAGAATAGAAATATAAATAAAACAATAAAGAAAAGCAAAAGAAGGTGCAACCAGTCCATTAGCTAGTGGAAGCGTCTCGAAATAAAGGTTGATCAAAAGTCGAAAACCATAAATTTATATGTATCATAATTAAATATGACAAAGCTGATATCAATGCCTTGTGCTTTCGGCATCTTAATTTTGCTTTCGGTGAACATGTGTTGATTTGAGGGGAAACACAATATTCCCATCGTGCTCTATGCTTTTAACTTTAAACCTGTGTATGCATTCTTGTAGATTCTCTCTCTCTACCTCTCAACTCCCCTCTTTCTTCTTTTCTAATCATATATCCTATGTGGCCATTAGAAGTCCTAGTTGATATATGCTTCACATGTGCACATACATGTGTTCCAGCTGCATTTATGGTAAACAGGTCGATATTTTGTTGTTCTGCAATGCCAGGTTGCAGATGTGTGGTCATGTGGTGTAACCTTATATGTGATGCTGGTTGGATCATATCCCTTTGAGGACCCTGATGAGCCTAAAGACTTCCGGAAGACAATACAGGTACACTAATGGATCCTGCTATCACTCACACTAAACTCTTAATTCTTATGCAATTTATTTTTATGAAAAGATTTTTGCTGGTTTTGTGCAGAGAGTTGTTAATGTCCAATATTCTATTCCAGACACCATTCTGATAACCCCAGAGTGTCGCCACCTGATTTCAAGGATTTTTGATGCCGATCCTGCTACTGTGAGTACTTTCTCTTCCTTTCCTTTTGTGTTGGACGCTTCAAATTGGCTTAAAATCACGCAAAGCATGATATAGATGATTCATTCAACTTGTAGTTCTTGAATTTGTGTGATCTTCTGGTGATCCTCATGCCTTCTCTGTGTACATGCAACAGAGGATTACCATTCCTGAAATCAGGAATCATGAGTGGTTTCTGAAGAATCTTCCCGCTGACCTAATGGATGAAAAAACAATGGGTAGCCAGTTTGAAGAGCCTGATCAGCCCATGCAGAGCATTGACGCGATCATGCAGATAGTTTCTGAGGCCACAGTACCAGCTCCTGGTCATCAGTGCATGATGGACAATCTGGACATGGATGATGACATGGATGATCTAGATTCTGAATCCGAGATTGATATTGACAGCAGTGGGGAGATAGTTTATGCATTGTAAACTGATGCAGCTGTACTTTCAACATGCTTGGCAAGATGATGTCCATGGAGCAAATGGATGTGTGAAGTTCAGAAGCGAAAGAAATGTGCTGTAGAATACTGTAGGTGTAGAATAGGCAAACAGCATGGGAAGGTATGCTTTTTTGCATTTCATGTTAACACTGTAAGCTTTCATACCTTCGTGTGGAGGGATTTGATCTTATTCATGAAGGGTGGGAATCTGATAAAAATTCTGGATGTCAGGGTATTCTCCACCCTCTGCCATCCTATCGAACTAGTCTGTTCATCACCTCTTTTTTTCTTCCAGTTTTGCGTCTGCCCCATGTGAATTTGTTTGGAAATTCTGGCATGTTATCTGTCTGCATACTCTACTACTCTATATGAAGATGCCTGGAAGTCATGTATTTTTGGCATCAATTTCCTGTCTTGAAATAAACTCGTCCCTGCCTGTGCATGGGAGTGGACAGAGTAATTTGGCCTAGATCCTCTAGTTCACACAAGTCGGCTCCGGCAGACGTCGTGGAATCCCTTGTTCTTTGCCCTCACTGATTGCTCCTTGAAAGTCAAATCTCATGAATGATTACAAATTTCATACGTGGCACAATCCTGACGATATACGGACCCACTGTGTGCTCGAAATCTTTTCTTTTCTTTTCCTTACCATGTTCCTACCTCTTAAAAAATTAATCCTCTCATCCATGGATTGATGCTTTCTCAATCCATAGGAAGTTTTCTGACCTTTGATATTATCTATCAACAGTTTTACTCAGAATGAATGATATTGTCACCATATACACAACCAAATAAATTAATGCCGGGCACTAGTTTTGTGAAATTGCTCGGTCCCTGTTAACAGAATACAATGGAAACTGCAGCTTCTCTTTTCTTACTCGGGGCAAAATCTCACTGCTTCCTTTGTGAAATTGCACCCACAAAAACAATACAATAGAAAAGTAAACTTTCACATCAACTGAAGAAAACAATGATGGGTATTACAATTAAAATCAAAGGCAGAACTACCTCTTTATTTTAGAAGGAAAGTGGCTGACAACGATGGTTGTAAAGCCGGTTTAAGTTGACATCTTTCTGCACCTCAACCGTCAAATTCTCGCGGACAAGCATAATTGGTTTCCACAAACAGGCAGTTTCTTCATCACAGACGATCTCCTGAATGAGTTCTGAGCTGATAGCTAGCTCTCTGAGAAGCGTCATGTTGCTTGTCGAAGTGCTGATTGTAGCAGCCATAAACAGGTTTCTGTTAAGGCTTCCCTTAACAAAGAGTTGTGGAATTCAAAGAAAAAAGACGAATGATAGAAGAAGAAAGAGACAGAAGAAAGGATTACAGAAAACTGTTCTTGGTTGATAGTACATGAGAAACAAATAGACTGAAACTTTGTTGATAGATGCCATTTTATAATTTCTTTCTTGTGCATAAACGAACTCTTATAGTGTATAATATTGACCAACTTGATCTCTAGAATGCATGGAATTATGTGATTCATTTGTCGCAAGTGGAAGGTGTTTCTGGTTCTACAAAAACTTCTTGATATTTTTATAGCAAGGTCTTCACTTCTGAATTCTATACAACATGTTTGTGTTCTTCAATGATGGATTAAAGGTGTTCATCAATGAATTAATATCTTCAAACCTCTCGACATATTTTTTTCACCACTTTGTCCTGTTTCATCTTATTAAACTCCTCTACCATATCATTTTAGGTTGTCAGATCTCATACAGATAACCTTATAAAATCCTTCATACCATATTTCCAACCTGTTCTTCAAGATATAGTAAAAGCAAACTCCACCCATTGATGCATTGGTGTGAAGTCCATTTTAAAAAACTTCCTGCATTTCATAACCCAATCCATTGAAGTTTCACTAAGAGAAAATTGGTAATTTCATCCTAGGTGAAACTATATTGTACTAGTTATGTTCTTGTCTAGATTTCTATTAGCTTTAGCATAACTGCACTTTCTTGGTTGAAGATTAATCCCATTAAGATTTTGGTTATCTTTTCTATCTCTTCCATGCTCTTGACATTTTTTTTTCTTGCAGCTATGACTTTTGGACATGATCCATTATCAATGGAGCTTTTCGTTAACATGCATGTGCAAAGTAAAGACTATCAAAATAGTATGCAACAACACTTTGTGGATAGTGGCGCTCATCAATTCATGGTATGTTGGTCAGTTTTCATTTTTTGTCTCAAGTTATTGTTTCATTGGTTTTTTCTTACTTTTTTTCTTAATTTTTTCATAATAGAAAACATATAATAGTTAGTTGAAGAGGAAATACAGGGATGATCCTTCAACCCATCTAAATTTTCGATATGGATGCATAGTTGAAGGCAAGATTATCCGGTGGATCCGATCAAAATCAAGTATACGGACTCTCTAACACCACAGCTGATAATTTGCAAACAACCCTTAGTATTTCAACAGTTGGGACATCCTTCAAATCAATTTCTTTCACGCAAACCTTGGAGTTTCAAGTGGTTTTAACTGAGAAATTGCGTGAGGAGATAACTGAACTTTTGTACTGAGATGGCAGAATTGTGCAAAGTGGTTATGCAAATGCAACCATATTAAGGTGATCTGTGTGCTTCTCTTTCTACGTCCCACAGTCCCAACCAACCTCCTCCTTCAACGCTACATTTGTTTTAAATTTATTGTATTTGAATTTTGATAGTTCAAAATTTAATAATTTGTAACAAATATTTTAATTTCATTATAATTTAATTTGAAATTATATTTTGATTTTAAATTTATTTTTCATATTATTAATTTTTTTATCAAAATTATTTTTCAATTAATTGTTTAGAAAATGATTAAAATATTACTAACATAATTACAGATGGAAATATTTGTTGTTAATTTCCAGAGAGTTTGATAGTAATTACTCAAATTATTACTATCATTGATATAATATACCGACAATATATACCAATAAAATCACCAGCAAGATCATCGATGGAATATACAAATGAAATCCCTGATAGGAATATACAGACAGAATCACCAACGAGAAATATCGACAAAATATTCTATTGGTGATTCTGTCGGTGTATATAATTCCGAGGAAATTGTAATTATCGACAACAAGCTTTCGTCTGTTTGGTCGTTAGCAAAACATTACCGATGACAAATTACATGAAATTATCGACGTATATTTCTGTTGGTAAAACTACTTTATTCTGTTAGTGAAATAAGCACAAGTTAGGAGCATTGTAAAGAAAAAAATTAAGCTTTAAAAAACCTAAAAGTGACAAGATATTTACCCAGAAAAGTTGTGGATATGTGATGGATAAAAGATGAAGAAGTTAAGGGGAAGACAAAGAGAAACAGAATAGACTAACAAAGAATGAAAAAGATTTTTACTATAAAGAGGATATAGGAAGAGAAAATAAGTAGACATATTAGGGATTGTAGTAGTTTAATTCAGACTTTTTATCTACAAATAATTAAATAATTATATTTTATTTTAACATCCTTCTAGTAATTCTGTCGATAATGAAAACTTAAAATTTTCAATTATACTTGAAATGTTTCAAAGACCCCCATAAAGTTCTCAATTGAATTTTTAGTCCATCAGTAATTCCATCTGTTATGGTTAATGGTAAAATTATGTAATTTTTCTCCAACTCTATAGACCTTTCCAAGAGACGTAGTCCATGAATAAGTTTTGTTTGTAATGGTTAGTGACATTTCATTTATTTTCTTAGAACTCTAGAACTCACCAATTGACTTAGTCAATCAATAATTTAGTTGGTATTGACATTCCATCTATAATCCTATTGATATAAAATAATTTTTAATTACAAGTATTCTTGTTTTTCCTATGTATCCAACCTACAAATATACTAAAATCACAACATAATAACATCATTTCTATTCATTATAATAAATTCACAACAATAAATGTTCCATTAGTGTTAACCACAATTTCGAGATTCAATAAGATGTGAATTTTAAGATAGTAAAAATTATTAATGATGCTTATGATGACTTTTTCAATCTATCAGTTTATAAGAGTATAAGAGAAAAATATATTTAAAATAACATCATATTAATATTATACTTACTAAATAAAAGATTTCAATTCATCACAATTAAATAGCATATATATATATGTGTGCGTATCTGAATATGATTTTTGTCAAATATTTTTTCCTCACTGTATTTTTTGGTACAAGTCATTCATGATGAGAAAAATATTGACAGTTTCCATTTGAAGGTATTTCCCCACCATGATCGTGTCTTGAAATTCTATTTCATTCTTGCTCTTAAGTGAGACTCAAAATAATACAAAATAAATATTGAGATCTCTTCCACAAAATATATTTTGTATATCAATGCCTCAACATGCACCTTGTTTTAAACTTTTTTTAGTTAGGTTGAACAAGTATTTAAATGTAATTAAATTAATGTCTTAATTTTTATTAAAAAAATGTAAAAATAAAAATTTAATTTTGATGAATATGTAATTCTTAGGTTCTTGAATGGATACATCAATTTATATCGGACAAGGCCTTCAATTTTTCCCTCAAATGATAGATGTATTGGGTGGATGCTCTATTGAATTAGAAAAAGATGGAGTGGATATCATCTCAAGTTTGTGGATTTTCTAGATGATACTCATTTCAAGCTTCTCCATGTGTTAGGCATGCAACTTGTTACATCATATATCTCTAATAAAATGACTGATATTTTAGAGTGCATCTTATATATTTTTTAGCAATAAATCATAGTAAGCAGGTGGAATGAGTGTTTGTATAACCACGTAATAATCACGACTCTTTATTTCATATAATTTGTTATCTTTAAAATTCATCAAGTTAGATATGTTTCAAAGTATATTCATCAGGAAAATATAAACTCTTAAGCCATTGATAAAGCAAGTAATTATATAGTTTTTTTTTCTTAGGCAAAACTATCTTTTGACTTTGCAAAATGACCCATCAAAAAAAATTAACTTTATATTTATAGGGGTGACAAAACAAAGATATATCTATTATAGCCTTCATGTTATTTTCTTTCATGTACATCATCACGTTTAAAATATTTTCAAATGTTTTCTTTTTGACTAGACATACATGCAGGAAGGATATTAATCTTAGTGGAAATTAGAGAATGAAAAATTTTAAATTGATTTTTTTTCTATTTTGTTGACAGTAATTGGAAAGGGAAGTAAAGTTAAACGATTTAAGTGGTTTTTTTTTATTTATAAAATAAGAGGTTTAGGGTATTCTAAACTTTAAATTTAGAATAGTGATTGCCACAGTGAGTTGTCCATAGATTTGGAAAGGGGAAGTAAGGTTAAACGATTTGGTTTAAGTTGAAAAACTTACAAGTTCCGGAGTAAAAGAAAATTACAAAGAGGGAAAGGCAAAATAAATATAAAACAAAACAGAAGATAAAATATATAAAATCCATGCACCAAGTCTATTTATCATTAGGCAAGATCTTTACTCATCCTTCGCTTCTAATGGATTGAAATAATAAAATAATATATGTTTTCAAGAGACTTTATTGATATAATAATTAGATATTCATTTCATTTTTCTTCATCATATCATTTTACATTTTTAATTGGTGAAAAATAATTAGACATAATTTCTAAATCCATAATTTAGTATTTTCAAATATAATTTCTTTTTTACTTACATGATATCAGCTTCTATCTACAAGCTTTTTCTTTATCAATTGCAATTTTTATATTTTGACAACTTTCCACTTGCACAATCATTATTGTTTTGGATTTGTGTTAGTGATTTAATATAAAATAATAGAAGATTTATACAAGTTTCATTGTGTTAGGGAAATTACTCTTAAGATTTTATTCAACTTAAGATTTTTTGACAATATCAAGTTACACTATTTTACTCCTATAATTCCTTTTTACCACAATTTCAAGCTTAATATTACTCAGAAATCATCTTCTAATATGTAATGCATTCGCTATATTGAAAAGCAATACTTTCATGTAGAAATCTTCGTGTATGTAATTATGGACAAATTTGTTTTTTAATATAATCTCTCATAGAAACTACAAATATAAATGGTAGTTGTTTAATTATTTAATTTTTATTATTTTTAAAAGGTTTATAAATAATTTTATTCCTTGTAATTGTTTATGATACAGAAATAAATAAAAATATATTTCTTTTGAAATTCTCATCGAAAGGTTTATAAGAAATAATTAAAACAAAATCGATTATGCAGCGATAATTATTTCTATTATTTTATTGTTCTTATGGTGTGTATGAGCACTTCATTTTATAATGAACATCTTTTGTTTTTAGTTAATACTTTAGTTTTATGATCTTAAAAAGAAAATATGTACAGTTGCTGCATCACAACATATTGAATTTAGCGGCACCAGTTTAAGAGCTATATATATATATATATATATATATATATATATAGGCAATTTTAAGAAAAAATATCATTATAAATATATATTGTATAAATTAGCAAATTAAACAAATGTATACATACAATTTTATTTTTGTCATAGAATTAACTAGATAGTGGCCTAATCTCTGTGCATGATGGATCAAATTTTTTTCTAACGTATAAAAAATAATTTGCATGTATTTGCAACTTCTTTTTCTACATTAAAAAAATAAATTGTAAATCAAATAAATTACGTATCATTTAAGCCAAAAATAAATAAATAAGTTCTTAATGATTCCCAAAGGATAAGCTGTTAGGGTTGCACAAAAAGAATGGCTACTAATATTAGAAAACAAAACTGCAATCTTGTTCTCCAAACCAAGTAAAAATTAAATGATACTTTATTATAAAACATCTCCAAATTTTGTTTCATTTACTCTTTTTAATCAATCTCAATTAAAATAAAAAACCCATTGGGCCGGCCGGGCATCCCACAAATACATTTAATTAATATATTTTAAATCATTTATATTGTTACAAATTGAATTAAAGCTAAAAAAGAAAGGCTATCACCTAGGCTTGGATGGGCCGAAACAATGGGCCTATCAAATAAAAGGCCACTCCTAGTCTTTAACTTATTTTCCTTTTCACAATCAGGGGCTTCTTCTTCTTCTTTTTTTATAAATAAAGACAGATGACTTTACTAATTTTTAATCACTAAATAGGTGGTTGAAAACTAAAATGATTTTTTTTTATTATTTATAAATACAATTTTTATATAAAAACACCAAATAAACATCTCTATAATATCAATAAACCAACAAACGCTTTTAAAAGACCTTTAAAAATACAAAATCAAATAGAAAGGAGAGATTTCCATCATAATCTATATATTCTCTCTCTTCTCCCTCAACTGCTAGACTAAAATACAAGAAAAAACTAAGTTTTCAAACAGTTTATTTGATTTTCAAAATGAAAGGATTAAAAAACAATTTTGATACAAAAATAAGCATAGAGGCTCTTACACAATTTCCTCTCTCTAAGAAAAAAGCCTTCCATTTTTTTTCTTTTATTCAATTGTGGTTCCTTAGTTTTAGTTTTCCTCCAACAATAAAATTAATTTTTTTTTTTATGAAATCAATCATTAATCAAATGACATTTTTTTTTAATATGATAATAATGATAATTTTATAAAAAATATATTGAAATAGATTATCAACCTCAAATCCCAATCAACATAACAATTGAATTAAAATAAAAATGACATTCGTTTTTTTTTAAAATGGTGTCCAATCTTTTTTGTGTTTTAAATTTTGTTCTCTTATATTTAATTTACCACTAACAACAAAATAATATTATTTTATATAAAATCAATCACCAATTTAATGCCTATATATTTATATATACCACGATAATCACATAAAAAATAAATTAAAATTAAATTACAAAACCTAAATCTCAATAAACAAAACATTAACGTAAGTGAAATGTAAGAAATTCACTGACTGAAGCGGGGAAAAAAAAGACTTACAATGAACATTGAAAATCTGAGTTCTTTATGATTTTTCTTAACTATATCAACTTTAAGCAGCAACAGCACTCATGACGGAGTTTACTACATTTTGATCTATACACTTTTACGCTAAATGCTACTAAAATAAGCAGCACTAGGGTATAAAAGCCGTAGATTTAATATCTGTAAAGATAATCATAATTTTAACTAAAGTTATGTTAAATACCGATAATCACTACAAAAAAAAAGGGTTGTTTGCAACGGACTGATCCATTGCAAACAACAAAAGAATCCATTGCTAATATTAATTAACAACGGATTTTGCAATGGAAGTATTCCGTTGCAATCTTGCGATAGCAAATTCATTTGCAACGGATTATCCATTGTACATGAATTTGCAACACAATTTCCATTGCAAATTGCAACGGATGTTCCATTGCAAATTCAAACTTTGCAACGGAATTGCCATTGCAAACTTCCATTGCAAATTCAAACTTTGCAACAGAATTTCCGTTGCAAACGTCCATTGCAAATTCAAACTTTGCAACAGAATTTCCGTTGCAAACGTCTGTTGCAAATTCAAACTTTGCAATGGAATTTCCATTGCAAATTTGTGAAGGTAGAATTTGCATTTTTTAAATCAATTTTAAATTTATTTATTATTTAATTAATTATGAAGTAATCAAACTTGTTCATCATCAGTTGTGTATCATGTTAGAGGTAAAGTAATCAAACTTGTTCATCATCAGTTGTGTATCATGTTAGAGGTAAAGTAATCAAACTTGTTCATTGAAGAATTAAATCCTCGAGCAAACACGTTGAATAACTAGATCTTAAGAATTGCTGGTAATCAGTGTAAAGTAAAACATTTTGAGGCTAAATACACACGCACGCACACACCAACTAAAGCAAATCTTGATTTTCACAACCGAAATAGCAAGACGCCTATGCTAGAGAGAACTGAAGCAAAATCCATCGGTAAATCGAGACAAAAATGCAACCCACATGGATCCATACAAAAAGATGAAGCAACCAACCAAAGCTTCCTCGAACCAGCTGCATAAAACTTGCTTCGGGGAGGAGGGAACTAGTAGCCATAGAAGCAAAGAGGAAGGCAACAACCATTTAGAGGGAGGAGACGTCTCTGGAGAAAGGGTAACAACTGACCAGTGGAAGGAGGAGAGAAGCCAAAGTTTCTCTCTTTACCCAACCACCTAATAAATCTTGGATTTTAACCGGGGGGGTGCAGAAACTGACCATACCGTGCACCAGAGGAAATCGATCTTCGTTGTGGTTGTGATGGGTCTTGTGGGTATCTAAAGATCGACGCCGGCAAGGAGGAGATCGCAAAGCACAGACGGATTTACTATTCACAATATTGTTTGAGGGGAGAGTGCAATGTGTTTCAATTTTTGTGCAAAGTTAAAAGCTGAAATGAACGAACGGGAGAGAGATTGAGAAGAAAGGAATGTAAATTTAACTTGCAAATTAAACCTGCATTGTGATCAAGGAAGTTAAAACAACACATTTTAAAAAAAGTGGATTGAAACGGAATGTCCGTTGCAAATTTAACTTGCAACGGCCATTCCGTTGCAAATGAACATTATATTGCAATGAAAGTTAAAGTTGCAACGGTGAATCCGTTGCAATCCATTTTTTTTTGAGAATATGTTTTGCAATGAAAAATCTGTTGCTAAACATATTCCGTCGCTAATCTGCTCTCATTTTTGCAACGGATTTTTTTTCGGTTGCAAATGACTTCTTTTTCTTGTAGTGAATTAATTATACAATGATAGCAATTATGAAATCTCATAGTATAATATATATATATATACAGCGGCATTTTTAGTGAGATTTTTAAGAAAATATAACTAAAATATAATTCTGTTATGATGGGTTGATAATAGATACGATAAAGAACATAGATCATGCATGGCATACTCTATCACTTCAAAAGTAAACAAAGTATCAAAGATAGTTAGTTGTATCGTATGTGCATGTTAGCTAATGTATATATGGCTGCACGTACGCGTGTTTGAGTATGAGAGAGGTGGGGAGGCGGGGAGCTAGCCGGGCGTGGGAGGTAGCCGGAGCGTGGAGGATGGGGATGAAGGGAATAAATCTAGGCAAATTACTGAGAAGCAGTACAGCGCAGGCAGACAGAAGCCTTTGACATAAGGCTGCAAGAGGAATCCTTCTTCCCAACTGTGAGAATCAAACTGCTTTCTGAGGAAACTTTAATTTCCAAATGCGGATTTTAATATTTAAATTTCTCATCACTTTCTCGTAACAATTAAACGAATCTGCAGATGCCACCCAACAGACTACCTGACCACCACCTTGCACCTGACCTCCACCTCTTAATATGTATGAAAGTAAAGTTTTTTAGTTAACCAAGATGATAAACTAAATCAATCATGTGATGACGTGTTAATATTTATCAGATTTTATTATTCTCAGAGTGCAGAAACAAATGGACTATAAATTCCCTAAAAAATCTTTGCATCATCTTTGCATCATCTTTACAAGATTAATAACTGTTTCGAACCTTTCAACACCCTAGGCAGTGAGTGCACTGTTGCATCCTGCATTTAAAGTAAGGAAAGATGATTTATATGAAAATGGATTCAAAGCCAATTATTGATATTTATATTTTCACTACTTGTTGGTCCTTGGTACATCCTCACAAGTTTGCAACAAACTTCAAAAACATAGACGATACGGAACAATAAAACAAGGGAAAAGAAATACTGATTTTACGACCATATTCTTATACCACACCCCAAACAAGAAAGGAGATCAAAAAGAGAAAAAGAAAAGAAAACTTCGAAAAAGGAAAAAGGGTGTTCTTAAGGATATGCACCATTAGTTGTTGGAAGATCAGACCATGAAAAAGCTGGATTCCAGTAACCCAATTCACCTCCAGCAACTGGAGCAGACCCCAGAATGGTTGACGAAGTTGATGATGGAATGGTCACATTGCTTCGAACTATTGCAGATGGGTTATCAGTATAGTAATTTGTTGATGATCTAAGCCTTTGATACAGCTCTTGTATCCCCGAGTTTTGAGCTTCCCCGACAGTGAAGCCATTTTGTTGGTGCTGATTGCTTTTCCAAGAAGGGCTGGAACAAACTTGGCTAATAGGGTTCAAGCCTAGGGTTCTAGCATTCCATGGAGCTGTTTCAGCTGCTGGCTCACTTATCATATGGTTTCCAATCACGGAAATAGAATTACGTAGTGTACTAGGGTTAGGGTTTAGGGTAGCTCTGAGTAAAGCAAAGATATGAGAATTCTGTGGTGAAGCCTGCATGATGGAGCTTGAAGAAAGCTCATGGTCAAACCCATTTCCAAAACCTGACCTTCCAAACTCAGATGCCATAGTTTTAATCTTATTTGTGCAAGATTTTCCAGCAGAGGCTGAAACACTTGTGCTCTTGGTTTTTCTACATCCTCCTCCAATCGGAACATTTCTAAGCGCACCACCTTTAGTCCAATACCGGCGACAAGTCTTGCAGAAGTGGCGAGGCTGGGTGAGGTTATAGTTGTTATAGTAACAGAACTTGGTGTTTGAAGAATCGCATCGTGGGCATCTCAGGTTTTCTTGCGCTGAAGAAGGTGTTGAATTAGGAGCTGGAGTAGTCGTCGTTTTTGAAGAAAGAGATGGTGAAGGAGCGCCTTCTAAAATGGTCGCATTGATGGGAATTTTCCTCTCTCCGCCAATTAAGCCAGCACCTCCAAAGAGTTCTTGAATCATATTTTCCTCTTCTTAGATCTATAACAATCCAAAACAAGAAAAGCAAAGATGGTGAGAATTCTTTTTGAGTTTAGTGGAAAAGCTAAAGAAAGAAAGTTAGGTTTTTATTGTCTGGTAGAGTATATGTGTATGTTGACCAATGTGAGAAACATGAGAATGTAATTTAGACAACATGACTTGCCTTTATAATTTCAGATGATTATTGTTATTCGCTTTGTTGGCTAGTTTTTTTATTTTTTTATTTTTTTATTTTTTTGCTGTACGTATAGGAACAGATGATACAGAACAGGCAGGATATTCGAGGGGATTTAACATAAGCGTACTATGTGAAAGCACCCACTTTAATTCACATCGCAAAAAAAATAGTGGCCCTGGATTTGGGATTTTGCTGTCGGTTGTCTTTGGAAGGAAGTGGAATGTCTTTTCTTCATTCCCCACTCTGCCCTTCTGCTCATCTTGCTTTTTTCATCATTTGATAAACCTAATTTAATAAGGCCACATTATCAATTACCATCATTAATCTAATGACAGTCAAAAGAAATGTAACAAGTTCAAACACACAGAGAGAGAGAGAGAGAGAGAGAGTGCAGCAGATTTCACATATACTATAAAGATTGAATCCCAAGATTTCATGCATGATCAGTGACGGCAGCTAGCAAGGTTCACACTAAAATCTTCCGTTACAATGGTATTTTCAATTACAATTCAAGCTGTGGAAGAATATGCAGTTATAGAAGCAGATGATTCACTATCCCTCGCAATCGAAAGGGCAGTTCATGTATTTCGAGAATATCATGGAAAGAAGTAAACCTGGAAGCATGTATGTTTTAGTAAGCGCTCAGCAAGATATTCTTTCGAGGGTAAAAGAGAAACCTGAATTTTCATTGAAAGTACTTGGTAAATAATAAATCAATCTCAATGTGGTTTAGTTCTAGTTTGAAAATACTGGATTGAAAGAAATATTTGACTACAATATTATCACGCCATAACTTTGGATGGCTACATTATGTAATTTGTAGATCATAAAATATGGACTGAATCTATGAAATCTCAGTTGTTGGGTTCGAAAGAGCTTTATATATTTACATTCTAATTCAGTGAAACTACATGCAACGATTCGTTGTTGTTTACAACACAATGAAATGAGATTATATCCATGAAAAATATAACACACCAACACTTGTTTTCTTTGTCACAATCATTTTCCCAATCTACAACTAAATCCATAAAAGGATTTATCAATTTGTGGAGTAAATCATAGACTAAATGAAATTGTGTGCTTGAAATATTGGAGAACTCTTTTTACTGCCTACCAATAAGTATCCTTTGGTTGGTGCATGAACTTGCTTACTCAAGTAACATTTTATGCAATATTTGGATGTGTAAATCTAAGTTATAGAGCTACAACGATGCTTTTTTTTTCTTAATAGTTGAGGATCAATAAAGTCAATCATTTAAATCTTAAAAGGTAACTTGTAATAGGAATAAGTGTTGTGTAATATTTTATTTTTTCCATGCTTACCTTTTTTTAGGAGGTTTGCAATATACTTTTGTTGGGCGGGGAATGTGTCATGAACTTAACGTAAAGTTTTAACACTAAGAAAGAAGGATACAAGCCTTAAATCCACCATGAAAAAACCATAAATAGTTGGTAGATAATCTGATCAATGGCTTTTATGCCAGAGCTAGTAATAATGATATCATCAACATAAAAAAGAATGATGATATGAACTTTAACTTAATATAGTGTAAAGAGTGGCATTTTTTTTAGAGATTGCAAAACCTATTTGAGTAAGCTAATCTATAAGTCTTGTAAACCAAGACTTTTAGTCTTGCCAAATGCCATAAAATTTTCTACTTGATGTATACAAATGATATGGATAATCAGAATGAAAGAAACTTTATGGTTATTGCATATAGATATCTTCTTGAAAGAGACCATAAAGATTGTAAAAGAGATAACCAAGTAAATCATGCTTTGTTTAACCATTAGATTGAATATATATGTATAATTAACACCTTTTATTAATGGAAGCCTTTTATAAAACATGCTTTGAAATGCTTGATGCTCTCATCAACTCACCTTTTACATAAACATCTACTTATTCAATAAGATAATAATCTTATTGTGATAGAACTAAGTCCTAAGTGTAGTTTTAAATTAGAGCATTGAACTATTTAGTTATTTTTCACGTTTATAAAGGTATTTTGAAGCTTCTGTATAACATGTAGGCTCATGTGGAATGGAGGTTTTTTCAGTACTAAGTACTTAAGGAAGGAGATACGTGATATTGTTATTATTTATTAAGGGTAGAATAGTATGCTTACTTTAGCCAATATATAATCTCATTGTATTTAGTTTTAGTAATTAATCAAGCATTAAGGTAAATCTCTTTTCTTAGTTTTGATTTTCCTTCATAGTCTTTTTTTGGAGTGACCATATAGTATGTTTAGTTTCTGCAATATGGTATTTTGTCTTCCTCTCAGTTTCTGCAATTTAATATTTTTTTTCATTGTGTGCACTTCCCCCCCTTTAATTCATTCATTTTTATTGTTGAAAAAAATGATTCACTTCAGTTTATGAGGATAGATAAAAAAAATTATTCATACTAGAGTTATGTGATGAAAACTTTTCTTATGGGTAGAAAGATATGGGGATATATTAGTGAAACTATTGTAAAACCTAAGAATATTAATGAGGGTTATGCTACTTTGATATATATGTGAGAAGCAAATGCAAAAATTATTATTTGGATTAACATTTCTGTTGAGAATTCTATTTGCAAAGTATGAGACAACTAAGGAAGTT
Organism: Salix viminalis; assembly: GCA_029228465.1. Taxonomy (NCBI): domain Eukaryota; kingdom Viridiplantae; phylum Streptophyta; class Magnoliopsida; order Malpighiales; family Salicaceae; genus Salix; species Salix viminalis. The sequence continues at coordinate 8,728,481 of CM055430.1, forward strand.
TGAGATCATTGACAAAGGTTATTCACTCAATCAAATTTTACAAAATAGTATCATTTGGAGAATGACATACGAGCTCTTCACCAAAAGAATATGAGTATTCATGAGTTTTATTCTGTCATGAAAGATTTTTAGGATCAATTGGCCTTTACTAAATCATTAGAATTAAGGGCATGTGGTGCCTATATTAATCGTATAGAACAATAACGATTGATACATTTTTTAATGGCACTTCATAGTGATTTTGAAGGACTTAGAGGTTTTATTTTACATCGTTCTCCACTTTCCTATGTTGATTTAGTTGTTAGCGAGTTATTGGCTGAAGAAATATATCTTCATTTTTTTTTTCTAAAAAGGGAAATTCGTTTTTAATCCTTCAATGCTAAAAACACCTTCTAAACCAGTTTCTAGTAATCAAAATAAGGTTTACATAAGGGTTACCCCTTTGATAAAAATATGGTTTTTGTAAGTAGAAAGGGTCATTGGAAGACTTATTATCTTAAGCTAAGACAAAAAAAAAATCAAGCTTGGAAACTTGAAAGTCAATCATAATCTAATGCTCTTAGATCACCTGAGGGTTACAAATCACCACACCATAATAGTGCAACATGAATCTCATTTGGTTTATTAATCAATCCTAGTACTCTTGCTGAGTAATTTCAAAAGTTTTTTTTCTCTCAATCACAAGTTTCTTTTTCTGTAGAGTCAGTTGCCTCATAGTTCTTCTGACATGTCACATTTCTGGATGGATCTTGGATTCTAGCGCTTTATATCCCAATGTTTACAATTTTCTCATCTTTTATGTTTACAATTTTCTCATCTTTTATGTCCATGTCTCCTCCATCCTTTACTCATTTAATGACTATTGATGGCACTCATATACCCTTAACAGGTATTAGTTCTATTATCACATCTTATATGTGTCTCCCTAATGTCTATCTCATTTTGAACCTCACATTAAATCTTATTTTCTGTTGGTAAAATATATGATTCTGGTGATTATTTTGTGTAAGGATACAGTCTTAGAAGTTGATTAGGATATGCAACAAAGATAAAGGACTATATATTTTGAATGAGTTCAAAGTGTTACCTACTATTACTATTGCCACTACTAGTGTTAATTTGTTTTCTTTTAGATTGAGTCCTTACTCTTCTAGTTTTTATTTATGACATTCGCGTCTATGACATATTTTGTCTTCTAGTTTGGGATTTTTGGCATCCACCTAAGCCTGAGGGAATTTACATATCCATCTAGTTTGATTTATTCTAATATATGGGGACCTTGTTAGGTTTATTTAATGAAATATCATTCTAAATTCTTTGAGATATATACAACCTTTTAAGATCATGTTAAAACTTAACATTTTATTGTTATCAAATGTTTTAAGTATGATCTCGGAGGGGAATACACCTTTAATAAATTATGTGAGTTGTTCACTTTAGGTGGATTTTTTAGAGAATTTCGTGTATACATACTCTAGAGAAAATGGCATTGTTGAAATTGCTCATTCTTTCATGTTGACTGTTTCAATTCATAGTGAGTTTTGAGGTGAAGTTGTTCTTATTGCTATAAGTTTGACTAATATAATTTTGTCTTTTAATATTTCAGGTTTATCTCATTTTGAAAAGTTGTATGGGTATGCCCCCTGATTATTCTTTCATTAGAGATTTTGTTGTACTTGTTTTGTTCTTCTTCTCCATGTAGAGCACAAAAAGTAATTATTTCATTATGTTATTTTTGTATCTCTTAGTTATGGTGAAGGTAAAAAGGAATATCATTATTTTTGATCCCATAACTTAAAAACTTTGTGTTTCTCGTCATCTTGTCTTTCTAGAGCATATACCTTTCGTTTCTATTCCATCCACTCCTTATAACTTAACTAGATTTAATCTTATTAGTATAAATCATGTGGATTCTGGATAGTTTATCATCCCAAGTTCCTAGTATCTCAAATACCCTTCCTTATGTTCGACTAATTTGTACTAATTATGTTGTAGGTAATGACATTTTACTCTCTAACTCACCCGAAACACCATGTTCCTCTATAGTCCCTCGTGTTCAACCAATCCATACATATTTGTAAAGTCCACACAATTACCAAACTTTGTTTATTCTTGCTATTCTTTATCATTTACTTCTTTTTAGCTTTTATTCATTGTCTCTTTAGCCTTCTTCATATAAAGAGACATTTCTTGATCCTTTTTGACAACAAGTTATGGATGAGAAATATTTTCCTTTGTATAAAATAGATACTTTGAAATGTTGAATGCTTAATTTGTTGGGGATAGTGTGAAAAGTAATATAACTCATCTTTGGTATAACTTCTTTTGTACATGACATTCCTTGAGTAATCCTTAATGAAAAAGAAAATTTCTTGAAATATAAAATAAACATTATTATCATGAGTAAATAATTTGAACTAGGATAAAAAAAAATATATATTTGGGGAATTACAAAAATGTTGTCAAGGACAAAGGATTTTGAAGATGTGGATAGAATATTAGAATATTACTATTACGAGTGATATACAAACCTGAATCATCATCAATTTGATCACTGACAATATACTCTTCTCCACATATATTAAGATTGTGAATAATGAATATGTCTGTTAGATGACTGACAAAATTACACCCCATGCCATTTATTTAAGAGAAGTTTTCACGGCCATGACTTTTCATAGATAGGTTGTAATCATGAAGCAACATGAACTGAAGCCTGAGAGATAGGAACAAGTTGTGAGTGGTGCTGAATACGTGCCTCACAATTAAGTAACATAGAGTAAACCTTTATAAATATGAGTGAGTCATCACGAGAATAGATTGTGGTTGGTTACAAGAGAGACATAATCAAATCTTAAACTAGCAAGAATGTAAATGATAATATCATCCGACTTTAGAGATTGCCCAGCAATGACAAGATTATTGTTCATCAAGTTTATATTAAGTTTTCTGACGCAAGATGACCCTACAGATCAAATTACAAACGCATTCATTTTCTTTATAAAGGTAAATCTTGTTCATTAAGCAAAATACACCATTGAATCACGAGAGTGGATTTCATGTCTTTCAATCCAAGTATTTCTTAAACTTATTGGATTTCTCAAACTTCCGAATGCTGTGCACATGTCTTGTGCATCATTACTATTATTTAATTTTCTTGAAATGGGAGCTTGGATATTTTAAGAATCAAATTCAGCTTTGGATCGATTAATTAATCTGTATATGGAAAGATAAAGAGTGCGTTTTTGTAATTAGATTGGCTCCTGTTATCTCAATAATGGAGATTGGATCCTTTTTGTAATATAATAAATAGGCTCCAGTACCAGTCCCATGACCTCAATAGCGTTATGTTTCAGCACAATTATTTGCTATGTAGCACTCTTTACATAAAATCATTAGCAAAAGGAGAGTGTGAGTTAGCAACAGGAGAGCGTTCATAATGATTATAGTAATCAAGTTTTCTAAATGAATAATCTTTTTTCGGGAACTTGGTGCTCTTTTCTTGAAGATGCTGTTCAAAAACCATCATTAAAAGAGGTGTAAAGCTGATGGCTCCACCCCCAAGTATACTGTATAAAGCCACTGCCGAGACTTACGGCTAGAATTCAGTCTTCCCCACGGACACTACCAAAAATCAAGATATGATAGCCATCGTGTGCTACACGTTGAGTCGTTTAATCCAGATCCAATGATTCACAAGTGTGTAATTATTCACATGCATGCAGCATTTGCATCTTTAAGCGCTTTATTGCACGAAAATGCCCTAATAAAACAACGTGAAAATATGTTAATTAGCAAAAATATTTTTTTTGCGCAAACTCCTTGTGTTGTGACGCTTAAAATTATCCGATTCATATATCTGCTTCCCTATTGTACCTAGTTAATGAAATCTTGTTCAACGACTCAAAAACAATAAAACGCTTCCTTAATCTAATACTGTCTTCAACAAATTAACAGCAGAAGTGGTCGTGGATAAGGAGGGAGGGACAAGAAGTTGTGGTATTGTGGATACCTCAGATTTGTACTAGATTTGACTGCTTGCTCACTTCAATTGGCTCACATTTAAGACGAATTTCATGATGAAGTTTGCGAGGGGACCTCACCTATATGGACTTTAGAGTAGTAAAAGTTGTGCTTTGCATATATATATTTGGTTTGCATCTAACACAGTTTCACCTAATAACAAGCACACAAGACAAATTGCAAATCGGTTGATGTTTACTACTAATAAAAAGTTTATATGAATTGACAAGCAATGTCTTAATGCTAGGCCAGCAATAGTAGATCATATGATGACAATGTGAATCAGAAATTAGCTTGCTTGATTTCGAAGGTGGTAAGAATAAGATTTCAACCGTGTAAATGGAAAATAAAAGACAAAAATAACAAAGAAGAAGATGCGGGTACGAAACATGGGGTTGATGGATAAGAGAAGATGGGGTCTACATGTTTTGTTGTCTGTTTTTTGAGGAACCATTCGTCAATCCACTATCTGCATATGGAGATTGTGATGATCATGCAGAGTTCACCTACCACTTGCATTTCAAGATAATACAGAGATCAATATTTTCATAACAAATATCTTCATAATTATACATCCTGTTGTTTGTTATGATTGTCAAATCTACAAATAATAGGATGTAGCGTGATGACAAGAGATTTAAGATCTGTATAGCAGGTTTTGAGTTCGAGATAAGACGTACACCTCTTGTAAAAACTTGGAACAATTGAGATTTTACTCACACTCCACAAAGTATATTTTCTGGAAAATAGTTTTTTCTCTTATCAAAAAAAAACTCAAGTCTTATTCTCATTGGCTCAATCAATGAAGTTAGCTAATTTTGGTGAAATAGCAAAAGGTTAGAAATTATACTATTTTATTGTAATTGTGTGGCTAATCTTGTTTTTAATTACTCATAATTTATTAATATTTTCTAATGGAATAGATTGTGGAATCTTTTAAAAAATCATCTAAAATTCGTAACCAATATTTATTTCATATAACCAATTAAAACAAAATACCATATAAAGTAAAAATAATTTCTTGCAATTTCATAATTCAGAATGATAGACATTTCAAACCACTATCTAGAAGACAATTTCTTGCAATTTCATAATTCAGTTATCACTAACTTGACAATCAAATCTCTCAATTGCATAATGCCATTGGTTTTGAAACTATTTTCTTGTTTAGCAATGTGTTTCAAAAGTGTTTTTAAAAAACAATGAAAGTTTTTTTTATTTTTTTTATTTTAAATTAAATATTTTTTGATGTTTGTAGATCATTTTCATGTGCTATTATCAAATATATTTTTTTAAAAAATAAAGACATATTATTTTAATACATTTCTGAACAAAAAATATTTTTAAAAATAATCTCAATAACACTTATAAACCAGTAACTATATAAGATCGTTTTCATACTTATCGTGCCCACAATAATGTTTATTTTTTCTCATATCTAGTTTTCTTTTCTAATAAATTATTCAAATTTCAAATCCTGTTTTTCGAAACCCTCCCACCATTATGTACTCATTTTATTTTTTTTTATTTCAACTTGATGAAACCAAATTAATTACTCATGTTTATTATTTTCTATACTATTTTGCATATCTTTGACCATGCAGATTTTTTAATTATTTTTTACTACATCACTCCATTTGCATTGCCGGTAGCAAATTTTTAAGAGATATTAATGAAAAAGAACATTAGGATATTATATTTTATAATGAAAAACTTTATTTTCATGCTTAAAATGAAATCACATGCATGCATGTGAAATTTGGCTTAACAAGCAACTACTCCTTAAATAAAATAATTGAGGGATTTATCATTGTTGTCAAAATAGTGATACGATTTTACTATTAAAAAAAACAAACTTGGTAAAATAGGGTAAGAAAATCACACCTCATTAAAATCGGAGCAAAATCGTTAAAATTGGTCAAAATCATAAAATCAGACCAGATCGTAAAATCAATACCAGACTAATTCATGCAAATCTTCAACTCGCGTTCTCTCTCTCTTGTTATGGTTTAAATGCACTTGGACAATAAAAATTTCTTGATTTTCATGTATTGATTTAAATATTAACTTTAAAATTTTTGAAAAAAATAAATTATTTTATTTTTATGTTTTTACTCTAAATTAAATTTTTTTTTGATGTTTTGTAGATCATTTTCATGTGCTGATATTGAAAATAATTTATTGGAGTTTGAAGCTAGTACTAGCAATATCGGTATTGGTACTAGTAGTAATACTAATAATCCTTTCAATAGTAATGATTTTGATTAATGTATTAGAAATAGTTAGGAAGATGACGGTATTAAAGGCTAATTTTAGTTTACATAGCATACCATCAGAATATTTATTTTAAATTTGTTAGTTTGTACCTAATAAAATATCTATGAATATAATTATTTTGTAATGTATTAACCTTAACTAATGAAGTTTTATGACCATAATTATATTGTATTGTATTCAGAAATATTTTACTTATGATTTTATGATTTTTCTACCTACATAATTTTAGTTGTGATTTTATGATTTTTGTATGGAAATATTTTACGTACAATTTTATGATCATGATTTTATGATCCGAGATCAAAAATCGATTCCGTGTCGTGTCAAAATCATGATTTTGACAGCCTTTTGGGAACTATATTATTAGATAAGATTTAAATAAATGATGAAATTTAAGTTGTCAAAACATTCGTTTTGTGTATATGTAGGGAACGAGATGGGTATTATTGGATAAAGATTTAATTATATCCATTAATCAACCCCTTAAACATTTAAATATTTATACATATCCATTGGCTTTTTTATAGAAATTATTAAAGTACTATTTATATAAAATAAAAATAAGTATTGTATATATTAAAAAAACAAATTGTGTTACCTATACATATTGGATTAGGATTAGGTTTGGATGATATTTAACAATATTTATACATACATTATTTACTATTTATCTAAACATTTATTCATTCTGTAATGAAATTGCAATTCCTACCTGTAACTGTTAAAGTACACAAATTGCGTGCCTGACCGACCGTGTCGTCGAAGCAGCGAGATTTGTCCAAATTCCGAAATATGATCTGCCCGAACCTTTTCTGATTCATACCGCGCAGCAGAAAACGACAGAAGCTTATGATTTTCATATCGGGCAGATTCTCGGGCTACCCGTTCCCTCTCTCGATCCACGGGCTCTGTCTTTTATGTTCTCTCTGGTCTGTCACTGTCAGCTTCTGCTTTTCTTTTTTCATGGGACAAATGACATATCCCGCCTACTTTTGTTGATATTTTATCGGTTATTTTAAATCATACCCTGATATTTGCAATGATTACAAACATAAAACGAAAGAATTAATACAATATTAATTATAGATCTTGCATGTTTTTTTAATATGAATATCTTTTTTGAAAAAAATATCATAATCTAGAATATTAGAGTTTAGAGAGTACAAATGATATTTATTTATCACTCTCAAGTTACATTATCTATAATTAGCAATTTTCTAAAATTATTAAAAATAGTTTATCTAAATTTTATTATGATATTTTTTTGGTATGGTAAGAAATATATTAATGAAACAAATTCAACTACACTAAAAAAGATCATCAATGGTGAACAAAGATGGTTCACACGAGCCACCTAAAGGTGATGGGGCTTACTTGTTTTTAGATGACACATGTGGCTCACTCCGATCACCATTTGTGACCCATGTTAGTATGCTGGATTTGTCTAGCCAAGATTTTTTCTTATGATAATGATAGTGTCATCATCTCAGCTTTAGTGTGTTTTTTAAGTTTTTTTACACATTTTTTTTCATTTTCCTCTCTTCTTCATAAAATTACACAAAGAAAAAAAAAATCTCAAAGACACCAAACTTTGATGATGACACTAGTAGTATTATTAGAAAGGATCTCAACAAGACAAATTCAACAACATCAATGAAGGTTCTTAACGATGAGACACACAAACCATTCAAAGGCATAGTAACCCTACCACCTTTAGGCAAATCATGTGACCCACTTTATTCATCATTGATGATATTTTTTGGTGTTGTAATATTTATCTTATCAGGATCTTTTCAATAATATGAGTAATGTCATCATCAAATTTAGAGTGCACCTCTAGTATCTCTTCCTTTCTTTCTTTTCTCTCTTTGCCTTTTATTATAAATTGTGTGAGGTTATTTCACTAGTGACTTGTGAGTAGTAAACGTCATTAACAAATCTTTAAACTATATGATTTTCGTAAATGTTTTCTAGGCAAAAATACTTGTAAAACATGGGCATGGGCTTTTGTCCTTTTGTTTTATAGTACTCTTGACTAGTTTTTAACAACTAGGATGAATATTAACATATATTAATTTGAGTGAAATTTATTGTTCCCTCCACACAATTCATTGTTCACTTGAATAATGCTTTTTCTCTCTCTTGAATTTCATGTTTTATGGTTTTTAAAATGAGTTTGCTTATCCTAGTTGCATGGCCTGGATCGCAAGTTTAACGATTGACTCAAGTTTTTTTTCTTATCTTTTTAGTTGTTTTTTTCCAACAATTTGCATCCTTTCACATTTGGTTAATTTGGAATTTGGTCATATTTGGTTGATTTGAAATTAGACATTATAATTTCTCTTTAGTTTGATTTCTATGATATGATATTGGTCTTATTATCTAGGTTACGAGCTTGACGGGTCAAATCAAGTTGATTAAGGTATTTTATTGTTTCCTTTATTGAATTGATTTATTTTTTTCAATTTTATCCTTCAACATTAGATTTTTTAGAAATTGAGTTTCATAATGTGTTTGATTTATTTTTTATATAGTTATCTCAATCATGTTTGTGAGTTTGATAAGTTAATAAGGGTTGACTATAATTGAAATTCAGGTTTCATAATTTGTTTGGATTTATTTTTCATGAGATTATCTCGGTCCTATGATTTGGATAACAAATTTAACAGGTTAATCTGGGTTCACTAGATCAATCCAATATTCTACAAAAAGGGTTATTGAAAACAATATTTGTGTTGTTTTTCACATAGAGATACGATACCATGGTGGAAAGGATGTTTGGGTTAAGTTTTAGTTCTAGCAATGTCTATAAAATTGTAAATGATGTTATAGGAGTATGGTTAAAGATGCAATAAGAATGAATAATGGTTATGTATTTGAATATTTAATCATGAATAAAGAACCTAATATAGACTCGTCCAAATTGTTTAATCTTTTGAAAGATTCTAATGAACTATTATGGAATAGGTGTAATTTAAAATACAATAAATTATCGATCATTACATAAATGTTCACCATCAAGTTCAATCATAGATTGAGTAAGGTTGATTATGACAGATTCATTGAATTAGAGAAGAACATTTTACCTTATAAGAATACGCTAAAAGAGATCTTTTATGCTACTAAATCCATTATAAAATCATGGGCCTAAGAAATTAGAAAACTAACATGTTTCTAGACTTTTAGATATTGTACTTTCAAGAAAATACAAACTTGATAGAGTGCAGAATTTGTAGGAATGCTTGGTATAAATATAAAACTAGCAAGGGAAAGACTATTGTTTCACATAAAATACCAAGATACTTTATAGATCACATATAAAATTTATTTATCTCTAAAGACTATTGAACATATGGCATAGTATGGTTCATATGAAGCGGTGGATGAAATCATAATGCACATTTTTTATGGTGAAGTCTATAAGCAACTTAATAGGGTACATCATTTATTCTTAATGGAACCATAAACCATATATTTTAAGTTATGTATAAAGGGATTAAATCCATTCAGATCATTTGTTACACCATATTCATGTTCTTGTCTATGGTCATATTTGTTCCTAAAAGTATAAGTAGGAATATAAATGTATTTTCTTCGACTATTGATTGATGAGGTAACACAATTATGGTTATTTAAGACTTTGATGTTTGATGTTGTCTTGACAGTTAGCTGTTTTTTGCTTACGGTCATCCTCGAAGACAAGGGGCATGGAATAGGTTTATTTATAATCATAAAATTATAATTATATTTTTTAAGAGTTGTCATCTAGTATTGAGCTCACTAGAAAACTTAATGATCTAGGAGAGTCCGGGTAAGGGGCTTGTTGTGCAAGGAAAAGACGTATCATCCCCAGTGCACCCTACCTAAAGAAAGTTGCATTGTTATTTGATTGTTTATCTAGGTTAGATTTCTATTTATCAGCCCTTTTATGGTTCAAAGTATATCTCATCGTAAGTGAGTCTCTACCTTATTGGGTCCAAAAAATATAATTGTCCTAAGATCCAAATATTAGCAATGCATTTATTGTCTTTTTAATATCTAAGGTTGTATTTTACAAAGTAGTTTTACACTGTAAATATCAAAGTCTACACCTAAATAAAATGAACTCAATACTTGTTGAAAAGATCTTTTTTATATTTTTAGTCAAACTCTAATGGATACTCATAAACTAGTTATGATATCTTATTTTGCATTCTAAAATATAAGGAAAGATGCAGTTATTTTTTGTTTTTTTTTGTGAAAATATTCTTAAAAAGTTTTTAGGATTCAGTCATATGCACAAAAATAAAATGTTTTTTTTTGTATTTTTTAAATGCAGATTTATATTCTTCATATTGAAATATTTTCTAAGTTAGGCTGACTCGATTAAATGGGTTGAAACTCACATTAGTTTTTTGGACTGGGCTGGACACTACATATAGCCCAGTCACATGCCTCTTGTTTACATGTAAAGTGAATAGTTGGTAGTGAATTAATTCACTCCCTACTGTTCACTTATAGTGAACAGTAGCTACGGTAGGGAGAGGGCGGTGTTACCTATTGCTATTGTCGCTGGAGAAAATGAAATGTTGTTGATGTTATTGTCACTATCGAAAAAGAAAGAGTGCAACAACTACTGCTGTCTGCTGGAGAAGAAAAGAAAGTGCAACAGTTGTTGTTGCTGTTGTCACCAGATAAAAAAAGAAGTGTTGTAGTTGTTGCTACTGTTGCTTTCACCGAAGGAGAAGTACAACAATTGTTGTTGTCGTTGGAGATGGCAAGGAAAAGAAGGAGGGCAATGTAGCTTGTTTACGGTTGAAAGGGAATAATAAATGGTCTATGGTCGAATTGTGTTATCTCTTCTTCATTATTTTTCCCATTCCTTTTTTCTTTCTTCGTTCTATTCTCCCCCCCGCCCCCTTTTTTTTGCTCTTTTCACAATATATAGAGTCTGTAAAAACAAAATTATGTGTTGCAACAAATAAAGGGAGTTGCAGCTGCAGGAAATGATGTATTACAAGTAAGGTAACAATGTGTTACATGTAAGGTAATGGTGCAATTAAAGGGTATGGAAATGGCATGTTACAGGGTAAGGCAATTTCTCAACAGAGCTTTTTTTTTAAATCGAATTGATCAATAATTTAAAAGTAAGCATGTTAAAAGTTGACCACACTAAAACCCTTTTGAGATGATGTTGAAAATACAAAAAATGATGTAAAAATATTGAAAATAGAGAGTAAAAAACCATGTTATGATAGATGTCTCGAGAAAATTGAATTTTTAGATGAATGAAACTTTGATGTTTACTATCAATGATTTTCCTCTGTATGGGATGGTTACTTGTTAGAGGATGACAAGTAAAATTCACATATAGAAAATAAAAAACCACTCATTTTAGAAAATAGTGGTAATATATGTTTTTTTGTTGTCATTGAACGTTCTTCCTAACCAATTAAAAATAGATATATGACCAAGCATCTTAGACACTTGCACCCTCTTTAAATACAAGCTCATAGAGTCATGATGTCGCATCATATAGAAGGTGTCCCTTATAAGCATGGTATATACACTTGGTCTAGTGGAAGCTTGACCTGTAAGTTGTAAGTAATGAGCAAGATATATAATATTTGGTGTTCCTTTCTTGTACAATTAAAAAATAAATAGCAATGGACAACTTTTGAATAATTAATTTTCAATGAATGAATGAAATTTTAGGTTTAAAAAATATGGACATTGCTCACATGATAACATCAACAATGAAATCATTGATTAAATTTCCTTTATTTCAGTGGATTCAAGTTTTTAAAATTCTAAAAAGAAGCTTATCATTTATGTTTGGTTTGAAAAGTTCATGTTTAGTATATGTATAAATTATTTTGTTTATTATTACTTTAATTTAGTTAGTTTTTAAAATTTTAATGAATTATCATTTCATAAAATTTATAATGATTTAATCATTTCATAAAATTAATATGCAAGGAAAAAAAAATGGAAAACGGATAATAATGTTGTTTCAAAGGAGATTATGGGAGAATCACAGTGTCATTAGGTAAGATTAAATTCTAATTATTATACATTTTAAATGTTGAATCTTATTTTTCATTATCTTAATAAACAATATAGGATGTGTGAATTATACAATGAGATGCAAAAAAAATAAAAATAAAAATATCCATAAGAAAGAGGTCTTCTAGTTTGGGAAGATGTGGTCGAGAATAACAAACATTTGCATGTCTTAAAGGGATTCAACAATTTATGGATAATTGAGCTCAGAAGTTCATAGTATTTGGATTTCAATATATTTTTTAGGTTAATATTTCTTAAAATTTGTTGAGTAGTTTTTTTTAGGAAACACATAATACCAAGAGAGATACGAAAATGATCCTTCGACGTTATTTGGAACTTGATTTAAGTTTATGGTTGGAGGTTGGATTGTCTGGTGAACCCGATATAAATCAAATTTATAATATCCCAAACACTACAACCAAGGATATATGGACAGTCATAGAGTATATAGTGTTGGTTCCTTGCATTCAGGTTTGACTTTCCTCATCTTCATCCATTTAGGTGATTTTATGAGAACAAGTTGAAACTCAAACATCCTAGCTAAGTGTTTGAGATGACTCAACTCAATCTTGATTGGGCCTAACTTAGGTCCTAAGATGGGCAAACTTAGGCAATTGTATGAGGAGTTATTGTCAAACCTCACTAGTACATTTTGGTTTACCTCATTGTCCACCTGATCCAAGCAAAAAATTTGTCTTTCGCCTCCTCCTCCTTCCATAATTTTTTCCACTAGATAAATTGTATTCAACAATATTTTTCAAATTAATTATAAATATTGTGTTTTTTTTATATTTTGTTTATTTTTTAAATAAATATTAAATACAATACTAACAAAATCACTAATGAAATTTGAATTACAAACGGGATGATTAAGGGAATAAGTCCCTTGGAAAGTTCAAAATGATTTGGAAAAAAAAATACTCGACTTTCAAATATCATTGGCCAATCCATCAATATTGTATTTATTGATTTTTCAAAAAAAAATTAAATACTAAAAGTGAGTGGAATCACCAATAAAATCTGAATTGCAGGCGGAGTGACCGATGAAACATATCATTCAAAATGTTTTAGAAAGTTGGGAAAAAATTACAAGACTTTGTCAATAATAATTACATATGAAACTATCGGTGCATCGTTTGTATTTACATTCGCTCTTACATCGATATTGTAGCAACCCTGCTAATCAATAGATGTGCTGACACAATAGAGGTCAATGGTATTCAAATGAACTTGCATAGATTGTTTGATGTAACATTTTAGATATTTGAAAAACTAATTGACACAGCCATAACATCTAGCTAGCATGGCTTAGTTATGATCAAATGTGGACCCAAACCAGTGTCATAAAAGCACTATCTATAACCTGAGTGCTAGTCCCTCTCCATGCTGTACTCCATGATTGTCCGAATCAATCATTCAAAAACACAGCAAGCATTTATATGTCCCTTTCTTCATTCAGATTTCCAACAAGGGACTTGCTTTAGTTTTTCGGATGTTTGTGTATAGATTCTCTAGGATGCACCCAATCTTGTTTTCAAACCCATTGGTGTTTTTGAAGTTTTACAAGCTTTCGTTGCTTCGGAAAGTAGAGATATATATATGTATGATGGGGTTTTACAATTTCATTTGATTAATGTAAATATGATTTCCTCCAGGGAGCAGTGTGAGGGAAACTATTCAAATCTACATGAATATTATTTGGTCATCAAAATGGTAATCCCAATGTAGGGTTGATCCTGACAAAAGCTAACATGTCTCGGATCCTCCATGCAGAAGAGATCGATCATGTCTCGTTGGCATGTGGGTTGTCTCTTATTACAGAATATGGAACTTCGTACACAAGCTTAGATCGTGAAGACGACTTCTCGGCTCAGGGAATTTCATGCTGACATACATGTGAAGAATCTTCCCATGCTAAAATTAAGGTCGGTTAGAACAGAGTCGAAGCTACCCAGACTAGACTTTGCTTCACCAAATTAATAAAGTAATCAGTACAAATCTATGTGTGTGTAATAGCTATTTCATAAGATCGTATCTCATTTT
>CM055430.1:8743368-8945335 GCA_029228465.1 Salix viminalis
TGTTGGGAGCTAAGATCGATTGCAAGAAGAAAAGAGAATGGATAAGAACAGAATGAGAAGAAAAGGATGCAGAAGAAGAATGAGGAAAAAGATATTTATTCATCATGATTTAGGCTTTATATAGTCACTGCTGAATTACAACTGAACAAACTAAAATAACAGAAAATCAAAGTAGTTACAACATAAATCCCACACGTTTTAGTTTCCCTTATTTTTGTTTATTTATTCTACTTGTTTACAACAGAAAATAACTCTTCATTCCCTCCCTTAAACCAAATTGCTAAGCAATTTGGTTTATATCGCAGCTTGTCACTTCGCAGACCCCCATCAAAGCTCGAAGTTTCTGAAAAGATTCAAGCTTTAACGGCTTAGTCATTATATCTGCGATTTGATCCTGACTTCCCCAGTGAACTAATACAATTGTACCCTCCTTAGTAAGGTTTCTTAAGAAATGAAACCTCACATCAATATGCTTGCTACGACCATGTAGAGCAGGATTTTTCGACAATTTGATAGTCGAACTATTGTCACATATTATGGTTGTGCAACCTTCATTTAGTTGTCCCAACTCCTTCAAAACTCTCTTTATCCAGATTCCCTGACACGCACACACTGCTGCTGCTACGAATTCAGCTTCCGTGGTTGACAAAGTCACAATAGGCTGTTTTTTTGAACACCATGAAACAACACTTGATCCCATAAGAAAAACATAACCTGATGTACTTTTCCTGTCATCCATATCTCCAGCATAATCACTGTCTGTGAAGGCTAGCAATTCTCTGTCCTCCCCCTTCTTGTAATGAATTCCATAATTCACCGTTCCTTTTAAGTATCGCAGTGCTCTTTTAGCCACCTGTAGATAAAGATCCATAGGTTTTGCCATATATCTGCTTATAAGACAAATGACAAACATCATATCAAGCCTCGTAGCAGTCAGATACATTAAACTCCCCACTAGCTGTTTGTAATGTGTTTCATCAACAATAATTCCATTTCCATCCCTGCTTATCTTTGCACCTGGAACTATTGGATTCCCCATCGGGTTACTTTCCATCATGCCAAATCTCTTCAAGACTTCCAAAGCATATCTCCTTTGACATATATAAATGCCATCGGACTGCTGTAAGATCTCAAATCCAAGAAAGAACATCATTCTTCCCAAGTCAGACATATCAAACTCCCTTAACATAGAGTTTTTAAATTCGGAAAGCATTGCTTCATCATTTCCAGTAAAAATTAAGTCATCAACGTAGATACTCACAATGATGATTTTTCCTTCTTGGCTCCTCCTCGTAAATAGAGTTTGCTCACTTTCACAACTCAGAAATCCTTCCCCAATAAAGTGCGCTTCTATCCGGCTAAACCAAGCTCGTGGGGTCTGTTTCAATCCATACAGCGCCTTATGCAGCTTATAAACCAAAAACTCACCACCTTTCTTTTCATATCCTTTCGGCTGCTCCACATAAACATCTTCGCTTAGCTTACCATGAAGGAAAGCCGATTTGACATCCAGCTGAGAAATTCTCCAATTTTTGTGCGCTGCCAAGGCAATAATCATTCGCACTGTATCCATCCTTGCCACAGGTGCGAACACTTCAGTGTAGTCTACTCCATATTTTTGAGAATACCCCTTGGCCACCAACAGGGCCTTGTATTTATCAATTTTGCCATTCTCATTGTATTTTGTTTTATACACCCACTTCACCCCTATTTTTTTCGCGCCAGCTGGCAGCTTCATAAGAGTCCACGTGTCATTTTTTTCAATTGCATCAATCTCTCTATCCATGGCTGTCTTCCAGTTACAATCCCTCACGGCTTCTTCATAGAACCAGGGATCTGTAGACACTGCCAAAGCCATGTTAGTTTCATCTTCATACAATCCCTCACCACTGACATAATCTTCTAACCAAGCTGGGGGCTGTCTTTCCCGTGTGTGTCTTACAAAACTCTCTTCGTGTTCTTCAATTTCACCCCTGTCCACTGTTTCACCCTCATCAACATCAATTTGATCATCAGGGACAAATTGATCATCAGCGAGTTGTGTTCCTTCTCCCATTCCCCTGGGTTCCATCTCCCTTACTTCAATTTCAACTTCTCCCGAGCCATTGGGTTCCACATCTCTTGCCTTAATTTATGGGTTACTGTCTTCTTCTTTGTCAATTTCATCACCCCATTCCAAATCTCTTGCTGAGCATGACCCACTGTTCTCACCCCATTTCCACTGCTCTTCTTCCTCGAAAATTACATCTCTACTCACAATAATCTTCTTAACAGTGGGATCAAACAACCTATAGCCTTTTGATTCGTCACTGATCCCCAACAGAACACATGTAATGCTTCTGTTATCAAGCTTCATTCTTCTTTCTTCGGGAACATGGACATGTGCCTTGCAGCTAAACACCCTAAAATGGTCCACTGAGGGCTTTATGCCACTCCAAGCTTCCTCCGGTGTCATCTCCTTCACTGCCAATGTGGGGGCACCGATTAAGGACATAAACAACCCAATTTGCAGCCTCTGCCTAGAAAATTTTTGGGATGTTCTTATCAGCCAACAAGGATCGAACCATGTTCATCACGGTTCTATTCTTTCTCTCGGCGACACAGTTTTGCTGCGGTGTGTAGGCAGTGGTCATTTGCCTTTTTATCCCATTTTGGCTGCAAAAGCTGTTAAATTCATTCGAACAAAATTCTCCCCTTCTGTCAGTGTGAAGACCCTTCACACACAACCCTGTTTGTTTTTCTGCCATTGTTTTAAATCTTTTAAAACAATCAAAAGCTTCTGATTTCTCCACCAGAAAATACACCCAAGCTTTCCTACTGAAATCGTCAATGAACATTAACAGATACCTCTTGTTGCTGTTTGAGGTGGGATTGATTGGTCCACAGATATCGGAATGGATAAGTTCCAATTTCTGTGCTGCTCTCCAGGTACTTTTCTGTGGAATTGGATCACGGTGTTGCTTGCCTTTGATGTACTCAGTGCATATTGTGTTTGAAAATGGGAATTTTGGCAGTCCACGCACCATATCTTTATGCAGCAATGTTCTCAGGCCTTTGTTGCTTAGATGCCCATACCTCCTGTGTCAAAGGTTGCTTAAATTTTGAGTTCCCATGTGAAAACATTCCCCAGCTTGTTCTTGGTTAGATTGTGAGTTAGGAAACAGTATGAACATGCGATTGATGCTCATAGATGTTTGAAATATCAACCCTCTCTTTGGATGGAACACCCTGCACTTTCCATCCTTAAACAAAATCTCCAGTCCCCTTTCTTGAAATTGACCTATGCTCAACATGTTGTTTCTCAAGTCTGGGACATAGTATACCTCAGAAATTGTGTGATTGATGCCATTTAGCAGAAGCTTCACACTTCCCTTGCCCATTACCCTTATTCTTGTATTGTCATCTAATTTAACAAATGTTCGAAAATCCTCATTGAAATCATAGAATATAGCTTGATGACCACTCATGTGATTCGAACATCCCGAATCAAGGAACCATGCATCTTCCCTTCTGACTTTATGTTTCTCCACATAAGCCATCAAAAGCATTTCCTCTTCATCATCAAATTCTGCATATCCAGTCCCTTTGTTCCATGAATCTTCTCTTCTGGCATCATGTCTCTCCACATATGTCATTAACAGCATGTCCTCTTTATCATCAAGTTCTGCATAATTTGATAATAAAGATCCACTGGGACATTCCCACTGGAAGTGTCCAAGACGTTGGCATCTGTAACACTGCACAGTTGCCTTATTAAAAGCTCTACCTCTTCCTCTTCCTTGGTAAGAAGTTGAGCCAAGCCCTCTACCTCCTTCATATGCCACTTTTAATGCCTGTTCTTCACCTTTTCATCTGTGAAACTTCTGTTCATGGACGATCAAGGAACTCTATAATTCATCAACACTGAGAGCATCTATGTCTTTTGATTCTTCAATAGAGCATACAACGTAGTTGTATTTCTCAGTCAAGGAACGCAAAATCTTCTCAACCACTTTAACATCCTGCATGTCTTCTCCATAGGTCCTCATTTTATTGGCCACTGTCATGACTCTGGAGAAGTATTCAGTAACTCCTTCCCCAGACCTCATCTCAAGCGTCTCAAATTCTCTGCGAAGCATTTGCAGGTGAGATCTTTTAACCCTTGCATTCCCTTCGAATTTCTTCTTCATTGCATTCCATATGTTCTTGGCAGTGTCTTTGCAAAGAATAGTGTCAAGAACAGTTCTGTCAATTGCCTGGAAAAGGTAATTCTTTACCTTTAAATCTTTCAACTTCATCTCATCATTTTTCTTTTGCTGTGCATCAGTCTGTGTTGATCCACTAGCCAGCTCAGTGTATCCACATTCCACCAATTCCCACATTTCCTTGGATCGAAGGAAATTCTCCATCAACATACTCCAATGGTCATAGTGACCATTGAATCGTGGAATGGCTGGCTGTACAAAGCTTCCTTTTATGGTCATCTTTGCTGCAGAAATCTCAGAGTGACAGAGGCTCTGATACCAAACTGTTGGGAGCTAAGATCGATTGCAAGAAGAAGAGAGAATGGATAAGAACAGAATGAGAAGAAAAGGGTGCAGAAGATGAATGAGGAAAAAGATATTTATTCATCATGATTTAGGCTTTATATAGCCGCTGCTGAATTACAACTGAACAAACTAAAATAACATAAAATCAAAGTAGTTACAACAGAAATCCCACACGTTTTAGTTTCCCTTATTTCTGTTTATTTATTCTAACTGCTTACAACAGAAAATAACTCTTCAATTTTCCAGGTGAATTCAGTTTTTAAGCTTTCACAAGAACGCAACAATTATTTGGGCAGCCCATGATCTTATCTTGTGTACTCACACACGACCAATTTGAGACATCATGCAACGATAGCTAAGAACTAATTAACCAAATGGGGACCTCCTTGAAAACCTAATAAACAAGAACAGGTTGTTTCTTTTTTGTCAAAAAGAAAATCGTCAAATTTTGAAGGTAGAAGATATTGAGTATAGGTTCATCATCGACCTTGCTAGCTAATTATATAATTTCAAATCTCAATGAGTTAATTTCCACTAGTTAAACAATACAGCATAAGAATATTTACTATTAATTTTAAAAGCATAACTTTGTATCTATCTAATGCATCATAAGAATTTAATAAATCCTCTTAAATTATTAAATTCTTTGATGGTTGTATCATCAATTGTACGTACAATTACATATATTATTTTGACATTATGTATACATTAACCAATTTTCCCATCAAAACGAACGTCCTTTGAACTATAATATCCACTTCAGTTTCACTTCGACTTGAGCATATTGTGTCGAATCAGGGCAAATTGAGATCAGTTGGTACAGAACAAGTTACAAATTACTTTTTTTCTGGCTTAGAAAATTAAAAAATTAAAACGCAAATGCCTCGTTAGGACCGTGATATGTTTGTACGTCCAAGAAATTCATGTCATAGTTGTCAGCTAAATCAAATTGAGAATCTGAATCGGGACCCATCCAGTTAACAAATTTGAAGACCAAACATCAATCCTTTTAATGAACTATTACGCTGTCGTATTGTATGAAGATTATGCAACCAATGTGGGATTGATTTAGACAATCCACTCTTCTTTTGTGATAATAAAGAATTTGATTGATAATCAATTAATGTTTTACTTGGGATGCTGACGTTCTTGCTTAGGGTTTATGATATCCTTTGAACTTGCAGATCATGCTTTCAATCAAATTTTCGCAGAGAATTATAAGCTGAAATCTGGCATTTCACAAGGCCATTGGAAGATTTTCAGTTTAAGCACGATTAATACCCTGAGCCCAAATAATTATTTTTTTTCATTCTATATGCCATGTCGATCAATCGAGTTTCTGTCAGCCTTGTACTGGCCCATTTATGGATGAAGCTACATCCACACGAAACCCTCCCTGTTTTAAAAATGTTAAACCCAGTCAGATTTAGTGTTTATTACAAAATTTGTACACACTTCACTGAAGTCGGATTATTTAAAAAAAAATATTACAAGTGTATATAAAAAATTGTTGTATCATTAAATCCAATTAGATATTTTGATCTTGAGTTTTTTTTTCTTTTTTGGATTCTAGAAAACCCCACCCCTCGAAAACGCATTTTGTGGGCCCAGATAAATGGGTAAAATCCCAGTTGTCCCGTGCTTTTACAAGAAGTGCACTTTCTTACTCGAACTCAAGACTTCTTGTACAGATCTCAAGCACTTTGAGATTTGCTAACTTGACTGAATGACTATCTCGAGCTTCCAATTAAATCATGTAAGAGTTGATATAAAGTAAATCAATCAACTTAATAGATTCAAAGACAAATTAGATGACCAATAAAAGCATGACATAGATTTTAAAATGCTTTAAAACGATAATTTTTAAAAATATTGAGTGATATCATATTGATTGACATTAGTTATCTTGCGACCTGAATCATGAACTTTAATGAGTTTAATAACTTTGTGTTTTTTTTCAATTATTTTTATATAATCTTGATTAAAATAAATTCTTGTAAAATCGAGCATCAATCTTAAAAAAAATGCATTTGAGATTGTGATAACCCTCTAAAAAATAGAAAAAAATAAACCATGAGTTTCATTTCTCTACCAATCAAATATTCGAGAAGAGCAGGTTAAAAAATTAAAGGACCAAAAACTTAAAAAAAAAAAAAAAATATTAGGTTTGATGGGTAGACCTGTCAAACTAGTGAATCGGGTAACACATGTCAGCCTATCAAACCTTCAAATTAGATAATAGACTCTATTGAGATATAATAACTTATATTTTCTTACTAAGTGTATTTAATGTGAATGTCAAGTACACATCATTGTTATAGAAATTTTTGTACAGTAAATTGGAGTAATGAACTCCGTAGATTCAAACTTGAATTAAAAATTCTCAAGCTCACTTCTTTGAGTGATGAAATCTTACTTGGTGTAAGGAGTGAATATCTTATATGAGATGAATATCATTTGTGAGAGTGTAAGGGAAATCAAATTTAGGACCGAAACATAAACATTTAAATTTATGGGGATCAAAAATGAAAATTAAAAAAAAAAGACACCAAAACATGTACAACTATAAAGAGCAAAAATGAGAGTTTTGAAAAACTCAGGGACAAAACCGCATTGTTTATTAAGAAATAACAGCTTTTGAATAAAAATAACTGAACTAGATAATCAAAAAATTCCACTTGACATTTCCAAGTGTAAGTGTTTCAACAATACTACTCTTCTTGGAGCCGAACTAGTCGAGATGCAATTGGATTGCTCATCCAACAATGGAAGTGATATTCCAACAAAGACAGCTCTTTTTGAAGGGAGGAAAGCACAGAAAACTTTGGAATCTTGGTCGGTTTTTACTCATAGGGATAACGTTATCTTCAACAATATTGCTGATCTTGATTAGGATGCTGTTTGGCTTCTAATTTTTGTAGAGTAGATTATTTTGCTGAATTTGTGTACAGGCATTTTATTCACACAGCGAATGAGTTAGTATAGAATTCGGTGTTGTCCCAGATATACTACTAGCTAATCTAGTTTATAATCAAGCAAAATAATAAGAACATGGTAAATAGGGATGGGAATAGTTACATAATGGTTGGATTTCTTGATATTCATAAAATATCCATTGAATTTCGGGTATTCGATAGGTATTCTATTATCTATTTTTATTAATTAATCAATAAAAAATAAAATAGTTATCATTTATTTGAAGTATGTATATGTTATTAAATGATAAAATGATAAGTATTATTGATATATATATATATGTGTGTGTGTGTGTGTGTGTTTTATATAAATATTAATATATGTATATATTATATTGTATGAGAAAAAAAATCATATATGCTATAAATATATTTATGTAATATAAATATATATTTCGGATTAGGTTTGACAATATTCATATCCTAATTATTCATCGAGTCTAAAAACTATATGCTCATTTATATCAAGTCCGTTCGGTATTTATTGGGTTCAGATTAAATTGTTTTTTAATGGTAAACTTTCAACCATAACAAAAGACTAACGTGCTTACTATTATAACTCATTTCTGAGTTATTCCCCAAAATCTACCCAAAATAAAATAAAAATACAAAAAAATAAAATAAAAATGGCTTGCATCGGTATAAAATCAATGTGGAAAATTTAGACATTTTTGAGAGCCTGGTCATACCTCTTTTCTACCCAAAATGAAGGAATACAAATTCAAGGCTAAAACAATTTATTATTGGATAAAATTTGTGTAAAAATTAAGTCGAAAGACATAATTATATTTTTTATAGGCCAATTTGATTTAATAATGGGCCAATTTAAAGTATAATTATGTTTGAGAATTAATTTAGGGTCTAATTGAAGGATTTAATTAAGTGCAAGGATTTAATTATATTTTAAATTCATCAAATTAATTTTATCAAGGGCTTAATCGATAAAAAAAATCAAGTACTTGAGCTTAATTCGGGTTCAATTGAGAAGATTGAAGTTTTCGGAAATCAAATTGAATTTTTCCAAGCCAATCGTGTGAAGTCAGAGGAAAAATTGAAGAAAACTAAGAGTTTAATGGTCAATCGAGGGTCAAATTGCTTAAATTCAAAACCAAAGACCAAAATAAAAAGGGTGTGTAAGGTTAAGGCTGCTTTTGAATTTTAGCGAGGATATAATTGCACAAATTTAAAAGTTTAAAGCCAATTAGGAGTTCAATTAGAACAATTATAAATTGAGGAACCAAAATGCAATTGCACTAGGTCCCAAAACCTGCAACAATCATGCCGCTGCAACCACGCTGCTGAGGAGGCAATTGAAGCCACTGTATCACGTCGCTGTAGAATGCAACTCATCACCTTCAACTGTAACATGTCACTGTAGGAGGTAACTAGTCATTGCACAGTTGTAGCATGGCGTGAAAGGGTTACATCCTCCGCCTATAAATACCACGGGGGAGAACACGGGACGGGGACGAGGGGGAAACTTGGGGGAGAACAAAGGATGCACAAAGGGGGAAAGAATACTAAAAAATGATGAGAGAATACACAAACAAAGGACATCATCGTTAAACACACACACAAAGGTTGCCACGACGGGGACGACAAACAAATTGTGAAAATTACAGAGACAAACTTGCATTGACAGCCACCCCTTCATCTCCCTCATCTTCTTCTCCATCTCCGGCACCCAGTCACCACAGTTCTCTCTCTCCTCCAGCCAGCTCCAAGCCATCACCAGCTCGATCATCTCTCTCCCTCCTCGCGGTAGTTAGCTTCTTCTCTCTCTCCCTAACGGTGGTTCTCTCTCTCTAAAAACCAGCAAACAACCCCTTTCCTCCTCCAACAGCAGCCAACCACACACCTAACACCACCACCGTCAGCTCCTCCCCCACAGAAACGACCCAGCCATGGCCTCCGGCAAGGCAGCAGCAGTAGCAGGAGTTGCAGCAGCGTGAAGCAGCCAGCTTCCGTCGCCTCCACCGGCCACCACAGGTCTCCGTTTTCGATGCCACAACCACAGGGACAACCACCTAGGCCTCCTCTACCTGGCGGCAGTAACAGGTAAGCCTCTCATCGTGGTCGGCTGCCCACCATTTTACTATTCACGTAACACATGAACAGTATCAATTCATGTTTTCCCTTTTTTCCTTCTTTGTCTTGGGTTGGACTACTCTTGGCCCAACCGGATCCAACCTAAGCCCAACAGAGTTAGGCCTTTGGCCCAACTTGTCTAGGCTGACCCATTGAACTAGGCCAGGCCAGACCCGAAATTATTATTTTTTATTTAAAAAAATATAAAAATTACATTTAAAAAAAATTGTTGTTTTTGTGCATACGACCGAATTCCAAGGTTTTCCAAGCATATTTTTTATAAAAAAAAATATATGTTGCATCTTTCTCATATTTTGAACAAAAATTGGATATCGTAACCAGTTTATGATTATCCGTTGCAATTTGGCCAAAATATCAAAAAAATAAATTTGTTTTAGCTATCGGGGTGTAAAATTACATTGTAAAGTATACCTGCGGATAGTAAGAAAGGAAGTTTTTTTATGTAGAGAATGGTTAGGTTTTCAACTTCCAACGACGTAGAGACTTTCTCACGAAGAGAGGTCTACTTTGAATTTTAGAAAAAACCAATAATTAAAAAATGATTTAGGAAAAACAATCAAACAACAATGCAACTTACCTTAGGTAAGGTGCACTGGGGGTGATGCGTCTTCTCCTTACACAACAAGTCCCCTTACCCAATACTCTCGCAGACCAATAGGTTTCTAGTGACCTTAATACTAGGTGGCGACTCCTAATAATTATAGTTGTAATTTTTACTACTATAAAACACACTCATTTTCACCGTGCGCCATTGTCTCTCTTCTCCGGGGATGGCGGGGCGTGAAGCGCGAAAAAAAAACGACATCGCGACACTTACTAAACGAATATATAAGCTTGCAATAAAGATTGAAATACAATCTTAGCATGCATAATAATCATACATATATATTATGTATAAGATAATAAAGCTAACTCGTAGCATATATTCTAAGTATATGTTGAAAATACACTTGAAGAAAACGAATAAAGGATATTGAAATACTTAGTACAGAATATCACTATCACGGATAAATAAACATAAAAAAACCAAGAGAATAAAAAATACTTACTTCAAATATTAATACTAGAGGAGTAATTATCAGTATAAATCTAAATTTTTCACTCTCTTTTAGTTTACAATATAATCTAAACCCGTAAATGCTTCAAGTAATGTATGAGTTTTCTATTTAAATTGGACCAATTTAGTTGTCACATGTGTGTGTGTGTGTGTATTAAAAAAAAGATGAGATAATGTTGTATAGGATTATGATTTAGTCAAGGAAAATTAAGATTTTGAAAATATAAGAAAGTAACGGTTACAATCAAAATATGAATGAAGAGATAATGAAAGCCAACTAAGCCGCCCTGTGATGGAAAATGTGGTTTTCATATTTTCCTTCACACAAAGGGAAGCTCCAATCCTCTCTTTACGGTCAATTCCTTGAAGGGATGGACTCTTTGGAGTGACAGGCTAATTTGAGAATTTTTTGTTAAGGATTAATTATTTGTCCTTGAGAATTTGGTATTTCTTATTTTATGCAAAAGGAATAACTTTAATATGCCTTCATGAACTCCAACAACTCCTCCTTATTTAGATGTACACCTATATCATGTTCGACAAACAAAGAAAATAAAACTCATAAATCTTTGTATAAGGACTAAACTTATGCTCTAGATTAGAAGGTATACAAAGAGGAAAATAATAGCTTAAAAACGAAGGAGCTAAACTCGAATTTTAGGTGAAAAAGAATACAAATATCTACAAAATTTGAAAACCAAACCCAAAACACTCCTTTTCAACTCCTTTTATAGATTATTTTTGGAACAAAAACTTGCATATAATTAATTATGGTAATTACAAAAAACAAACTCCCTATTAGTTTGTTTTCCCTTCATAAAACGATAACTAAACTTCAATATTTCGGCTTTAAATCAAATGATTTTTTAGTTTAAAAAGCTATTCAGGTTTTGAATAAACTATTATGGAAAAAAAAATGACCAAATTATTACAGTATAGGTTATAAGAATAATTCTCCAAAAACCAAACCCAAATCCAAATTTAAATCGACAAAAAAATAATCTTTTGTAGATCAAATAATTGTTTTATAGTAAACCCAAACTCAGGCTCAAGCTCGGCTTGAGTAGACGACTTATTACCTTTCCTTTTCAAAATTTTGAGTGTTATTTGTGTCTACTTTTGATTTTTCACATTCTCATTATATAAATAATGAGAAAGATTTGTTTCTTTACTATGTGGGATATAAGTTTTTATAGGGTTTTCGGTTTCTCTAAAACTTGGCAACTAAGAGTTATTTGAGATCAATATCTTATTTACTTATAATTTGCTTAAATCATGGTATTTTTTTCATGTTAAAGTGCTTATAATTGATATTAAATTTTAACAAAGTTTAAACTTAAAGGTAACTGTTATATAGGCGGGCTTGAGATAATAAGTGATTTTGAATAGTTAGAAGTGGATCTATTGTAACCGGATGATGAATTGCCTTAGATAAATTACATGAATGGCCTAGTAGATGCATTTGTAGATCAAAATGACAGGTCTAGGACCAAGAAGAGGAATGGTCACTCTAGACCAAAATAAAAGCTTAAAAATACCATATTTTTTTGTCTTACTGATGAATTAGGTTCAAAATTTACATGAGTTTTTACAGGTTGTTTTCTCTCAGAATTTCACCACGCGAACCATCAGATCTTGAGATATCAAAATTCTTGCTAGGTGACCCTGATTTGGCAATTTTGTTCTTTTCCTTGTTTAATTCAAAATTCATTATTTGCTTAGGATTTTAAGGGCTTTTAATAAATCTTTTAGTTGAGGTAAGGTTTCTAGTTTATTTAAGGTTTTTTAAATCCCCTAAGAAAGAAGATCTTATCATTAATATTTTAAAGAGAATAAAACTATGAATTTAATGTTTATATCTAAAACCTAATACGCTCGTCAAATTCATGTGTTTTGTAATCGGAATGGACTGTATTGTTAATTTGATTTCAAATATATATTCATTAATCATATTCTAAAATAAATCTCTAACAGTTATAAAATTGATCATTTTTATTTTCATGTTATTTTTTTGTTTGATGTTTTGTTGAAGTTTTTAGGATTTTCTTAGTCTTTCATTTTTTTTTCCTTTCATTATTAACACAAAATAATAATAATAATAATAATTTAATTGTTTTTCTAGCTTACTCCTTTGTTGATGTTTTTTAGGTTTTTTTCATGATAATTTGATAATTTTTATTGTTTTGAGGGTAATAACAATAATAATTTTTATTTTTATTTTATTTTTTTGTTTGACCTTTTGTTGAAGTTTTTACGATTTTTTTAGTCTTTCATTTATTTATTTATTCTTTCATAATAATAATAATAATAATAATAATAATAATAATGTGTTTTTTTCTCGGTATAATTTGATAATTTTTATTATTTTCAAGTGAAATGATTTTTTCAGGTAATAATTTTTATTTTTGTTTTATCATTTATTTTATTTTTTTATTTGCTCTTTTGTTAATGTTTTTAGACTTCTTTTAGTCTTTGATTTATTTTATTTTTTATTAACGCAATAATAATATTAATATTAATATTAATATTAAGAATAATAATAATAATTTTAGTTTTTGTTCTTACTTGCTTTTTTTTTTTCGAGGTAGTTTAATAATAATTATTGTTTAGACAGTAATAGTTATGATAATTTTAGAAGTTAGCACTTCAATGTTACTGTTGTTATGACAAGGTATTTTGATCTGTTTTATTATATTAAACTTTACATGTAAAAATATTATATTTTAATCTGAACAGTTGTAAAAAATATTTGTTCCGCCTGTAACGAAGTCCGGGCCATCAAACTAGTAAGATTCTATAACGAGAGGGACAAATTAAGCGATCCACATCTCTTCATTTTTCCACTGCAGAGTTTGTGACAGTTTCTTGTCGATGGAGATCGTTCCTCGCAAGTGGAATGGAAGCGAAAATGACATCCTTGCATGCAGTTAAACTAGGGAAAAATCAAAGAAAGTGACTTCTCTTCTCCTCCATTCATTTGTAGAATAAAAACATGAATGAATCGGTCAATGCTAGCTGCACAGAGAGTAACAGATACAAGTCAACCAAGTCTTCCCCTGACATTTCTAACTTATTGCTTCTAATGACTAAATGACTAAATGGCGCCACTAAACAACACAGATATCTCCCGCAAGATGCTCTGCACTTGCCTGCCCTTTTTCGTTTGATTTTTATTATGTAAACAAATATCAATTCTCCCATGAGTTCGACTTGATAATTAAACATAAACCATTGTGAGGTTTAAATTTATTTTTTTAAAAAGCCATAGCAACCGCTTTACAAAGACCCCCTGACAACCTTTCCTGGAGCACCCGCTTTCCAAATTTACCCGCTTTACAAAGCTCCCATCTTCCGCTCCTGACAACCTTTCCTCCATTCAAAGAACAAGCATCAAATATCCACACCCAATTTCTATGGAGTCCATTCTTCATCTACTCTTTCTTCTTCAATTTCTTCCTCTTCTTTCATCCTCAGAATCTTACAATCCTCAGGTTGAGTACTTCATGAACTGTGGATCAGACTCCAATGTCGATCTTGTCGATCTTCGGAATTTCGTTGGGGATGAGAATTCTAACCTTTCCTTCTCTGTAGGAAAAAGCAACTCTGTCCGAAATGAAAACCCCTTACCAGGCATATTACCCCTTTATCATACAGCTAGAATCTATACGAAAATATCCCATTATATGCTTAATATCACTCAAACTGGTTCCTACCTTGTCCGCCTTCATTTCTTTCCATTTAGCTTCAAAAAGACTCATCTTGCTGATGCTTTGTTCAATGTGTCTGCTCCAAATTTTTCACTTTTATCAAATTTTAGTGTCCGGAACAGTTCTACTGAGTTCCCAGTGATCAAGGAGTTCTTTCTCACGATTGCTGAAGGAAATTTCGACATCTACTTCATACCAGCTGACGAAACACGTTTTGCTTTCGTCAATGCCATAGAAGCCTTTCTTCTCCCACCAAAGTTCTTCATCGATAATCTCACTGCAATTCCTCCTCTACGGACCACAGATGCAGCTCTTAGGACACTTTTTAGGATCAATGTTGGAGGTCCAGAAATTAACGATTCCCTCTGGAGGAATTGGGTACCGGATAATGATTATCTAACTTTTAGGAGTTCGGAGCAAGCTTCTTGTAATGGTGAACCTCAAGAGTCCCGTCAAAGGTTGGTTTTCAAAGAAATTGCCCCTGATGATGTGTACAGAACTTGCAGAAAAGTGAGTATAGATAATAACGGGTCATCCAATATTCCAAATATAACTTGGCGTTTCAACGTGAGTAAAGAAGCTAGGCATCTTGTTCGTCTGCATGTTTGTGACTTCTTTAGTCCGTCACCGGGTACTGTGAAATTTGATCTCAATATATCTACCAATTTCAGTACAGTGATCGATCCTAATTCCGATAATGTTAGTGATATGAGTGCTCCATTATTCTATGATTATGTGGTTTTTTCAGATGATTCCGGATATATGAGTTTTAGTATAGCCCCAAATAAAATGTCTATTAAGAAAGTTGCTTTTCTGAATGGACTGGAGATCATGGAGTTTGTGGGGAACTCGACATTTGAAGTGCCTGCTGAACATGAGACAAGAAAACATATAGCTCTCAAGATTGGTTTAGCTGGAGGTGCGGCTCTAATCTTGGTTTTGATTTTATTACTCTCAATATGTTTGAGATTAAGGCGACTAAAGCCCATAAAAGCTTTAATTCTGAAAAATGAGTTTCTTTGTGGAAGAGGGAGGTCTCCCAGTACGACAACTAAAAGAGCTGAAAATGCCTCCATTGTTACTAATTTAAACCTCAAACTGAAGATGTCTTTAGTTGAAATATTGGCTGCGACTGAAAATTTCAATCCCAAGTTGTTAATTGGTGAGGGAGGGTTTGGCAAAGTTTATAAAGGAACTCTTGAGAGTGGTATGAAGGTGGCTGTGAAACGAAGCGATTCAAGTCATGGTCAGGGTCTTCCAGAGTTTCAAACTGAGATCATGGTCCTTTCCAAGATCCAACATCGGCATCTTGTTTCCTTGGTCGGCTATTGCGATGAAGGATTGGAGATGATATTGGTTTATGAGTTCATGGAAAATGGGACTTTGAGAGACCACTTGTATGATGGGAAGGAGTGCTTAAAGAATCCATCCGCTGAAACTCAATTTACTTGGAAACAAAGGCTTGAAATTTGCATTGGCTCAGCGAAGGGCCTCCATTACCTTCACACTGGTCCAGATGGAGGAATCTTTCACCGTGATGTTAAGTCCACAAACATCTTACTTGATGAACATTATGTGGCCAAAGTAGCAGATTTTGGTCTTTCTCAATCAGGAATGCCTGATCCGGACCACATAAGCATGAGTTTGAAAGGTAGTTTTGGTTATCTTGACCCTGAATATTTCAGAACTCTGCAGTTAACCAATAAGTCAGATGTGTACTCATTTGGTGTGGTCCTTCTTGAAGTGCTTTGTGCTCGACCCCCTATTGTAAACTCAAAACAGAGGGAGGAAATAAACCTAGTTGAATGGGGAATGTTTTGGCAAAAAGAGGGGCAGCTTGAAAAGATTATTGATCCTCTACTGGTGGGTCACATCAACCAAAACTCGCTGAGAAAGTTTGGTGAAATAACTGAGAAGTGTTTGAAGCCACAAGGAGCTGACAGACCTAACATGCTTGATGTGTGCTGGGATTTAGAATACGCACTGCAGCTTCAGCAGACCCCTGCGTATAGAGAGGCACACGAGGATAGCACCACAACAGCAGCTTCAACAGATTTGGCACTACCACCTATCCAGAACCTGAGCTATAATATGTTCCCAGTTGATGATTACTCAGATTTCAACAGCTTTTGCAGTGTTTTCCCAACTAAGAGTTCATGATTCCAGATGATCCCCACAGGTCAGGAGTGAGCTCTTGTTATTGTTGTTGTTGTTGTTGTTGTTATTCAGCAACCAATGGACTGTGAGGTCATTTTAGTATATTTTGTCGGATGATATTTGTAATAGTAGCTCTCTGGATTGGAAGCGTCTATTTAACAAAGAGAGACTGAGATAGATAGCTTGATAGATGTGTTTATATGTCTTGGATGTGTATCTGTAAAATAAAAAATAATAATAAAGTTTGATTGAATGTACTGAAATTCATGGTAGATTTGTCCAAGGCATCCAGATGATAGATGGGGCAAATCCTAGGCTCAATTCTAGGTACTAAATGCTAGGAATTTGCTTCTCCCTTAGCAGGAAAGATGCACAATTTTCATGAAACCTCGTCAACTCAACTAGCAGGATCTCTAGCAATTCTAATTGACCTATCGAACACAATTGACACGATCTTTAAAGTGGTCTACCTAACTCACATGCAAACACCAATTGAGCTCAAGGTGTGTCTTATATGGAAAAATCTTGCACCCGAATAGGGTTGCCCAACCCATCTTTGTATACCCACCTGTTATGTTGTTGGTACCAAGCACTAAATGCTAATGGGACCTTTTTACCATAGTTAGATTTATAGAACAATGTTAAGGCATTGGTTGCCAGAGTATGACTCATTTAAAACCATATTTTCTCAGTAAACAAAGTAACCATCAACTAGGAGGGTTGATTAACTCAAATAATTGCCTCCATAAGAGGTCAAGTAGTGTTTTTCTATAAATGTCATTTTCATAGTGCAAATGGGTGTGCTTCATGGGTATAAAATGACCGTGAAACATTGGGTAAACATTAATTCATTCATTCCTTTCATACAAAGATATTCCCATTCTTTAAAAAATTTGTGTACACAGTGTGCATGTCATATCAATCTTCCTCTTGTAGCAGGATTGGTATAATAAAATATAATTAGAAAGAACAAGGAATTCTTGTTAATTATCAATAAAATCTATAGAATATGTGTTTGTTAAAGTTATATTAATGATAGTATCAAGATATAATATATTCAAATAATAAATTGGGATGAAATATGGCAAGATTGCAAGTCTCATTAAAAGTTGGTCAAATTTGTTGGTCAAATTTTTAGCTTAAACAATTAGAGGACTTGAAACTAAACTACAATTGAATTGAATTTTTATGGCATTTTCTTAAGGTTATTGTGTAGAGGGAATTATAAATATGATTAAGCTAAACTGAAAAGGAAACCTAGAGAAACTACATTTTGAATTATAAATATGATTGAGTTAAACTAAAAAAGGCAAGCTATAGAAACAACCAAAGGTCTGTTGATGACACGCGATGTTGTATCACCGATAGAACACCAAGAGGATTAAGACACTGTCATGAAAGGTGATGTTCAGTCACCAAACGACCTAATACGTTTTGTCGGAAGAGCATAGAGGTCACCCACTTGGTAGGGCATGCATTACACATGCCAAGAAGTTTTTAAAAATATTAATATTTTTTCAAAATAGAAAAATTATCCTCGGTCAACTTGATATTAACCAAAAAAACCAAGATGAAAGGACAAAAAAGCCCTTGGAAGATAATTTTGAGGTTTTGTCATTAAGAATAATTAAGAGATTTTAATATGCTTGAAATTTGAAAATACTTTAAAGCCCATAGATTTATTTTTTATCTAAATTTAAAGGGTAACAAAGTCATTTTGCTATGTAAAAAAAAGTTAGACTAATTTAGTTTTTGTTAATTTTTCAAGTTTTATGCACCTAGTCATTGTAGTCATATTTAGAGGGGGGGAAGACATTCAATATATATTTTATCCAAACATGTTACATTTTTTAACAAGGTAGGAAATATAATCAAAACAAACTTGTTTTAACCAATGAGTTATTGATCCAAGTTTTATCGTAAGTTGACTTGAGTTTTTTACCAGGTCAAGTCAAGTGAGTCATTTCTCTATTTTTAACTGAATTTGGACCAATTAACGCTTTGAGTCAGTCTGTGAAGCCAATCTTGGTTTTATAACTAAGGTTATTATCATATTTTTAATTTTTATACTCAATATAAATTAAAGATATATATATATATATATATATATCTTATTTCTAATGGTGAAATAAGTTTTTTTTAAAATTTTATTTTAATTTGTCAAGATAACTAAACAAAATACAAAAACAATTTTTTTTTCTTGTATTTTACTCGCAAACACAATTATGTCTCCATCTTCTTTTTTATTTTGTCTTCTCTATTTCTACTATTTTCATCTTTTTTTCCCTATCAAACTATAAAATAAATTATTGCTTCTTTTTTATATTTATTTTATAATCCAATTATAGTGGAATTATTTGAAAGGAAAAAGGGATAATAAGTAAAAATCAAACTCTGAAAAGTCACCTGATTGGACAATACACGTACAAATTAGTAATCAGATCAAATTTATCTTCATGTTCAAGATTTGACTCAAAAAGAGAGCAAACAAAACATGGCGAGTTTGTAACAGCGTGCATTCGTCTAATTATCTTTCAATCGAATTTATAATTGTCTTAATATTTTTTTTAATTTCTATTTTTATTATTACCGTCAGAGTATTCAAAGTTTAGACCATTCTGAAAGGAGTTTTCCGACAAGAAAAAGATGTTAAAATCAGTATATAGACACACTATGATAGAGACATTATTTCTTATTTTAATCAAATACCATGTGTGCGTGTGTGTTTTAAGAAAATCAAAAACCAAAAGTCAAACAACAAATAGTTCGTTTTTGAATTATGGATGATAAATTCAACAAGTCCTTGTCAGAAAGAAGAGTTGTTTTTGGATTTGAGATCTTCCCAAGAACTTATTATTCTACTGTGTTATATTATTTGTAGTTCTTCTTTAACCCAAAAAAAAAGAAGATATTTTTCATCTTCATTTTTTTATATGACATCCTCTCATTTCAAGGTATTATTAATAAACGGTAAATTATTTAAAAGATTTATCTTAAGAGATTGTTTCCTAGGGCTTAAGCATTCTTGGCTTTTACGATATAAATATAATACAAGACAAAAAAAACAGTATACACAAGATTAACCCGGCCGACAGGTCATGAAGCCAAAATAACTTAATGAAAACCAAACAAAACACATTATAAATTTTAATTATTATTTAACTTTATATTAAAATACAAATTTTAAAAGAAAAAAGTTAAATAAAAAATAAAGCAAAACCTGAATCAGCAGGTTTAATTCACTCAATATGATATTTATGTTGTGAGAATATGATAACCCAATAAAAAATAAATATAATAGCAAATGATAAAAAAAAAAAAAAATTGAGGAAATAAGGTCAAAGAGAGGTTTTATGGCTACATGCTATAGTGAAAACCTTATATATTTTAATGTATTGTATAATATTAAAAGATAAAATCAAAAGAAAAAAATAATAATAATAACTTGATAAATATTACTATATTTACCTATTTGCTTTGTAATTATATATTATATAAAATAGAGTGATTCTATCCATAATTTATCTTAACCAAGGAGATGGCTATTCCTCCAGAGAAAACCAGACTAGTCAACGAATACATCATGACCTAGAGGTGCACGAGGTTATTTGTGTGCGCGTTGTGCTGGGTTTTTTTTATATAGAAAATTAAGTAGTTATTTTAATATTTAATTAATTAAATTATAATAGATCAAATTTGATAGAATTTTTTTTTCCGCTTCAAAGGAACAGTGTAATCGAAACGCAGGGGAAGTGGTTCGTATATTTTTTTTTATTATAGATAACCTGAGTAAATTTCTCTATCCATTTTGTTTGTAAGTTGTATTTTTTCTCTAGTAATATCATATCTGAAATATTAATTTTTTTCTACAAAAACAATCTAAAATCCAAGAATCATTTTTTTTTTAAGAAATAAACTTAAACAAAAAAGGACAAAATTAGAATTAAAATGCAAATTGTTTTTTATTTTATAAGATTTATTTGTTATATTATTATATTAAAATTATTTAAGAACACTCATATTATTTTTTTGTTCTTTAAAAAATCCTAGGTCATTTTTTTCTGTTTATATATCTATTTTCAGGTGCTAATATTAAATAAAAATTAAAATATATAATTATTGTCACATATTTATAAGAAGAAGAAGAAGAAAATGACAAAATAAAAATAAATATAGGTAGATTGAAGAAAAAATGACTTGAAAGATAAATAAAAAGAATTAAAAAAAAACAAAGAGAAAAAATAATCAATATAAATTTTAAAATGATCATCAACACAAATTAAAATGTAAATATTTTAAAAAAACCTTAACACAGTGAAAATAATAAAAATTGGTGAGACCATAATTATTGTTAGAAAAAATATTAAATAATTTTTTATTTTATAAGATTTATTACTCATATTATTATATTAAAATTATTTTAGAGTAATGAAAGTATTTTTTTCTCCCAAAAAACCTAGGTTATATATATTTATTATTTATTACAATGTGAACAGTAAGTAATTCAGGAGCTCTTTTAGCTTTTAGATAATATATATATTTTTTTGGTAATGATCGGGGCTTTAAGCCCTTCTAAATTAATCGAGGAATAGTAGACCCAATCAGGTCATAATACAGCAAATTATAAGTCTCTGCTGGAGTGTCAGTTATAATATCCGACCCCCTATTTATCAAACTTCTAGTTAGCCTAAAATTAGCCAACCAATCGGCCACACAATGAAAATTGAAAAAAATGTATATATATATATATAATAGTGAGATGATCCGATTTACAATGAAAATTATCTCTTTTAGCTTTTAGATAATATATATATAACAGTGAGATGATGAGTTTGAACATTAAATAAATAAAACTTCCTAAAATTGGAAATACAGAAAAATTAGAAACAAATATTAAGAGCATATACATATAAACATGGACATAGATATAAACTATATAAGAAATATGTATAAAAAATATAAAAAATAAAGGCACTAAAAGAAAATCCAAGATTAAAAGTATAAAAGATAAAATGAAAAAAAAACATATGTAATAAATTTAATTTGAAAGACAAAAGTGAAATAAATCCAAACATTGATACCGATGCAATTAAATAATTTAAAATCAAACAGGAAATTAAAAGAATTAGGACCGAAATGAAACTTAATTCTATAAATAATTTGCATAGAAGGATAAAATTGAAAGAAATAAAACTTTGATACCAAAAATATTAAGGATTTTTAATAAATTTGCATGGAAGGATAAAATTAGAATAAATCAAAACTTTGATACCACAAATATTAAGAATTCCAGACCAATCCCAAAATTCAAAGAATGAGGACCTAAATGAAACTACAATATATAATTAATTGCAATTAAAGGACGAAATTGAAAGGAATTAAAACCTATATAATAGCAATAAGGACCATAAAAAACCGATTGAAAGTTCAGGGACTGAACTGAAATTTGAGAAAAAACAGTTGCGCTGACGTCAGCTTGCACGGGCAGGAGAGAGAAAAGAGTGGGAAAATTTTGATCGACCATTGACACGTCTCCAGCCACCATGGACAACCGCGCGCCGCACCATGTGGAAGATAACATAGCTAAGAAGTATTCTAGACACCGGTTGGGTATTTTTGGATGCCGGAATACGCCGCACGCGCCTCCCGAAACACGCGTTAGTGTTAAAACGCACGGTATGTGCGGCGACGCGCCAACAGTAAATCGGCTGAAAAAAGAATAAAAAATTGGCAAATTATGGTGACACCCCTCGTTGCCAGAACTGGTTTTTGTCGTTTTCTGGGGACAAAAAAGTAATTGCACTGTGCAAAGAAATATTTAAATATGCATAAACCGGCTAGCCGGGCCAGACCCGACCGATTTGGTCGAAAAGTACGTAATTACCTTTGAGTCCCTAAGTCCAGTTTCCTTATTTTATCATTTTCTAGGGTTAAATTCGTTAATGCACTGTGCCAAAAGGGAAAAATCAGCATACTGACTGGACCGAATAAACCACACCGAACCAACCCACAAATTGAGTATAACAGTAACTGTGAATAGTGATTTGTTTCATGGTGCACAGAGGTTTTGAATCGTGATCTGTTTTAGCTGTTTACATAATGATGATAAGTAGGCCACTTGTTTCCAGCTTTTCGGCATCGTATTCTCTCTATATATATGCCACCGAGAAATATCAGTATCAATATCAAACCAAAACATCAAAAGAATGGGAGAGGTCCAGAGTCAAAAACATTTTGTTCTGATCCATGGTTCAGTTGCAGGAGCTTGGATATGGTACAAGATCAAGCCAAGGCTAGAGGAAGCTGGCCACCGTGTCACAGCTCTTGATATGGCTGCATCAGGGGTGAACACAAATACAATTCAAGAAGTTCGCACTTTTGATCAGTATAATGAGCCCTTGATGGAGTTCATGGCCAAATTACCTGAAAATGAAAAGGTTGTATTGGTGGGGCACAGCTTGGGTGGCTTGAATCTGGCTTTTGCTATGGAGAAATTCCCAGAGAAGATTTCTCTTGCTATTTTTCTTACTGCAATTTTGCCTGATACCGTGCACCAGCCATCGTATATGTTAGAAAAGGTACCTCTGTTTTTTCTTTGTTTTATTATTATTGTTGTTGTTATCAAGACCCTTTTCCCCTTTCTAATTAAGATGATCATGCACGACACTGGGTTTTTGTTTGGTTACTGTATTCAAGTAAATGCTATGAATAACCCTAGATTTGACGAAATCTAATTTCGGAAATAGAATAATCTTTAGGTTTTTTACTCTTTTTTTCATAAGAGAATTTTTAGTTCACTTATAATATCAATTCCAACAGCATCAAATCAGATGGAATCACAGCACTCACATTAGTTATTGAAGAGTGTGAGGGAGATGGGCTTCTTGTATATGTGATCTAATGAAAGATCCAAAAGGCTAGAAGCGATAATTGGTATTCGATATGCTTGATTACCTTCAATCTTTTGCTCAATCCAGGATGAATTTTTATGCAAACACCTGCAATGTAAAAGGCATTATCAATCATTTCTAACATAAAAATGATATTTTGGCCTCCTTGTAGTTTGCTGAAATCGGTCCCAAGGGAGAAGACTGGCTAGACACCGTGTTTTTAGCCCACGGAACCCCTGAAGAACCGCATACATGTCTTATCATGGGATGCGAGTTTATGAAATGCAAGCCCTTTAATCTTTCCTCCGCTGAGGTACACAAATCTTTCTTAAAAATTATGAATCTTGGACTAGTTTTCGCTGTAAGAAACAGCTATGATATTCTTCTTGTTTGCAGGATCTAGCTCTGCAGATGCTTTTAAATAGACCAGGATCGATGTTTGTGGATAGCCTGTCCAAGGCAAAGAAGTTCAGTGATGAGAGATATGGATCAGTGCCGCGGGTTTATATCGTTTGTACTGAGGATGCAATGATGTGTGCCTCGTTTCAGCGCTGGATGATTGAGCAAAATGGGGTAAACGAAGTGGTGGAGATTCCTGCAGATCATATGCCAGTTTTTTCTATCCCTCAAGAACTCGCCCATTCTTTACTGGAGCTGGCACGTAAGCATGCTTAGATT
The DNA here is from genome assembly GCA_029228465.1 of Salix viminalis. Taxonomy (NCBI): domain Eukaryota; kingdom Viridiplantae; phylum Streptophyta; class Magnoliopsida; order Malpighiales; family Salicaceae; genus Salix; species Salix viminalis. Next base: position 8,767,471 of record CM055430.1, read on the forward strand.
GCATATACGCCGTCGTATCCTTAGCTGGTGTGCTGATTATGTATGTGATAGTTGTGCAACCCATCTCGGCTGCATTTATGGTTGTTTTTATTTTTGGCTACTAAAGAAAAAGAAAATAGGAGAAACAAATGGAGATTGGGTTTAGTTTGTTCTATGTTTGTTCACAGAAAATTCAAAAGTTTGTAGCTGCTTCCATTTATTGTCATTAATGATTACAAAACAGAGTTTCTTCCTCGCATCACACGCCCACTTCTTCCCATGGAAGTTCTGCAGATCTAAAATGGAGTTTATTTCACCAGAACAAGTCACCGAAACCCATAAATCATGTCTCCCGTGATCCTGTCAGTCACTGGTACTGCTATGAACTACAAGAAGTTCCATTACACTTTAAATAAACAACATGGAAGAGATGAAACCAAGAAAAATTGTTGGAGTTAATGCATCAGACAAATCAAGCAAATTTCAATAAAAATTAACTCGTTAATTGCTTACGCTCATCTGTTCTGAAAGAAACCCTACTCCAGTTTCACTCAAAGCCCTAGCAACTTCAGTTGATAACAAACAGCATATCGAACCGATCAAGAGCTTTTGAATAGATCCTATTCTCTAAGATTTCTAGCCAGGACCATAGCATATACACTTTGTTTTTTTTTTGTTTTTTTCTTCTCACACTCATAATAATATTCTGTCACACTGTCAAAGATGAGCGGGGGAAGGAGAGAGATGGGGAGAGAGCAGAGACAATATCTTCTCTGCTATTGCTATATGAAGCTTAGTCTAGGTCAGGAGTGGGATAACAGCTGCAGCAAAAACAGCACCTGAAATCTTCTATGCGAACCTTTGAAATGCCTATCCCGTTCGTGCTGCGCCATTAGTTTAACACGTGGCATAAATGTGGCTACTTTTGTTTGAATGCCATACCAAACCACAACCCAATTCTTCATGACTTTTGTTCAAGATTCATTTAACTTGGACAGTGTGTATACCAATTGAATTCCTCACCTTTGGAGAGAAACTGTAATTTGTAGTCTATGATTTAAGATACCAAGCGGGCATTTTTTTCTTTTCTTTTCTTTTCTTTCTACCTTTTCTAAAATTATTATTTTCCTCTTACCTTTATCCGGATACCCATACGAAGGATAAATACTTTGATATATTATTTTATTGTTTATATGCTGTGAGATATAGTATAGATAAATTATGACACATGTTTGAGTATTATATTTATAATTTATATTATGAATTGTTTGCTAATCACTAAAGTATAAAAATTTTAAGATAAATAAGTTCTGAATTGAATTAAAAAATTAATTACTCTTGAATTTTGACTCTTATACATTGCATGATAATTTATTTATATATTGGTAAATTGAAGTTCATTCTTAGAAGATATTATAGAACCATCTAAAGCTTGATGAGTTCTCCTCCTCTAACTTTTGCCCCAGACGACACTTGTTCCTCTATTTTCCAGTCAAAGAACTCGAATCAAACATGAAACCGACCTTAAAACAGTCCCTAAAAACCCTTCAGCAGCAGCACCCACCAACAATAACTCCTTCTAGTAGCAGCTTTCCACCTCGAACCATCAGAGTCGCACCCACGCAACTCACAGACCTAACTCGTGGGACAGATCCATATTTATCTTTTGTAAACCCGCCTTCTCTGAGTTTCCTCGGTGCTAAAGAAAGGGAAAGGTCGCAGCAACAACACTGACAGAGTAAGTAAGATCCTGGTCAAGATTAACAAATCAGCAGTAGCAAGGAAAATCCAACTACATGAAACCTATTTTCAGGTAAAATATACTTGAAACATGGAATCCACTTGTCTCCTGTCTGGCACACTGAGAATATATTTCCAAGGAAAATATCACCACTTATCTCACGGAAGATTTAAAATGTCCATGTTCTGAAGCTTTTTACAATGTCTGACTCTGTAGTCGGTGAAAATATTCAGCTATACATCATTGCTTTAATGCATGCAAATTTGAGGAGGAGGGACATCAAGAACAGGCATGTTAAGCTGACCTTTTGGGGAGTAGGCTTACCTTTGGCAATGGGATTTCAATAAAGGTGGTTATAACTTGAAGGTTGCTTTCGAGGAAACAGCAAATCTCTCACATGAATATTCTGAAGGATGAAAATCTTCAACGTAAGTAAAATGAGTTTGGTAGATGTGGAAGTCGCTATGAAAGGTTGGATACATTAGACATTAGAAATTTACATCGTTGACCCATCAAGCACATTTCACATTAACCTGCATGGTCAGGGATTGGAGATTCCATGCAGCCTGGCCAACGATTCCATCATTGATGCTTGGCCAACAATGGTGCATAAGCTGTAGACAAGGTTGAAACCAGGCTCGTATACAGCTTATGTTTTAAGTAGAAGACAGTCCATCTCTACCGAAACGAAAAAAGATTTAGTCAAACAGGATGAAATTTGTGCCAGCACAATCGCATACTCAAGCCACTTTAAGCCATCAGCTTGAATCAAATACAAGTCAAATCTAATTTGCTGGCTGGTAAAGAAAAAACTACCATCATATGTAGATTTAATGTATCCTACATAAAAGATCTGAAATAACATAAACCAGGGCTAGAAATAATAGCCCTGTAATTTTATAAGACATCAAGAAAGCATGGAGTATAAATATCATGTTACAGTATTGTTATTCTCAGGGAGCCTTTATTTCTGTCAGTGTATGATATGGTGGAGAAAAAAAACAGAAAAAAAAAAAACTAATTAGAATTTTTTTTAAAACTCAGTTCGGTTGATTTCATATTTTTAAAAATAAAAACGGTAAACCGAACCAAACCAGTTCAAAGTAGTAAAATAACACTCCGCAAACGAGTTTGAAAACAAAGCGAAGAACTGAGATGACTACAAGTAATTGAACCAAACTGGAATTTTTAACTCTCCGTACACACAGACAACAGTTGTAATTTAAACTTTGAATGATGATGACATCCTTGTTTGACGAAGCTTCACCGCGTGGACCTTCTGCTATTACTACAAGCATTAAAAGGTGAAAAAGGTTTGTGAAACTTCGAGGGTTAAAAGTAAGCGTTTTTTAAAAAATTTAAAAAAATTTATTTTTATTTTTATTTTTAAGTTTAAATTAATAAAATTTAGAGTTTTTAGATCATTTTGATGTACTGGTGTCAAAAATAATTTTTAAAAAATAAAAATACATAATTTTAATATATTTTTCAACAAAAAACACTTTTAAAAACAACCACGATCATACTCTCCAACAGACACTTCAACGGTCACCAAAACCTGTTAGTAGGGCCAAGCATGCCTCGTAGTCGTAGATACCCCCAAGTGGCATAGTAAAAAACAAAACCCAAAAAAAACGAAATTATTTTTCAATTTTTATAGATAAAAAAATCAAACTAAAACTGGTTGGTTTAAACTTAAACCAGTTTCGGTTCAGTTTTGATTTTTTATATATATATAATTTTGATTTGATTGTTTTTATAAATAAAAACCAAATCCAATCAAACCAAAAATAATCACCTTAGTGTATGTTGTGATCACCTTAGTGTATGTTGTGGGAAGAGCATATAATACCTCTTCTCTTACAGCTGTGTAGCTGAGGTTCAGGAACTGGCATGATAGATGCTTCAAAGACAGCAGTAGAGAATTTTTAAGGGAACCTTTCCATTGCAACATATATTATGAACCACCCTTAGCGCGAGTTAGAATCACCCTTTCTTTTGGCGGCAAAGATATCATGAATTCCATCAACATATGTCATGAACCACCCCTAGCAGCCATGTCCAGAATGTAACTTCGTAACCAGCTGATTTAAGCGAAGTTGCCTCTCCATCTCCTACCATTCTACTCCTAACCCTTGTGATTGGTTTTTTTTTCCTGCTGGCTATGTTATAATGTGGTTGGAGTCGTCCAACAGAGCTTAGTTTATCTTCTTTTAGGAAGAGCTTTTATTAGTAAAACAAAAGGTCCACAACTGTTGTCGCCTTTGAAAAACTCGAGAATGGCCTTTTAAATGTGTTAGAATATGTGATTGAAAGTAATCTTCTCCTATAATAACGGAGTGATTATCAGCTAGTATTAGAGATAGGATTTAAATATAGAAACAGAATATATCTTTTTGTATTAGTAACGTAAGTAACGTAAGCTGACTCATGTATATATATTTGCTGCTATTGATGAATAAGATATCAGAATACATTCTATTTACCCTACTTTTTACATGGTATCAGAGCCGCCTCCATATTTCCTTTATTTGTCTTGGGAACTGGAGGCTGTTTTTTTCCTTCCTCTGTTCTGATCATAATTCTTTCTACTCACCATGACTACTCCTACCAATGATGATGGGGTTGTTGTCAAGAATACAACGGTAACTCTACCATCACTCCATATGCAAGATGTCTCTTCACTGCTTACTCCAGAGAAACTTGATGGCACCAATTACGTGGAATGGGCTTTGAATGCTCAAAATAAAATTCGGGGTCGAAAACGCTGGGGATTTATTTCAGGTACAAAAGCTGCACCTAATGATACCAACTCTGAAGAATATGAAGCGTGGGAAGATGACAATTGCTTGATCAAATCCTGGTTACTTGATGCAATGAACAAAGACATTAGATCCATCTTTTTACGCTTACCAACAGCAAAGGAAATCTGGGATATGGCTAAACAAACATACTCAGTCAGCCAAGATGCCTCAAAATCATATCAACTGTATTGTGAGGTAATTTCTGTCCGCCAAAATGGTAGTTCTGTTATTTATTATTGGGGAAAATTGCAAAAACTTTGGCAGGAGATTGATGCTATAGATGACTGTGCAATGAGTTGCAAGGCTGACATTGAGATATATACCACTAAGGTTAATTCTCAACGAGTTTATATCTTCCTTGCTGGTTTGGACTCATCACTGGATGGAGTTCGTGGAAGGGTACTTGCCACTGTACCACTTCCAAATCTTCAAGTCACTTATGCTATGGTTTGTGCTGAGGCAAACCGTCAAGATACTATGATGGGTGGAATATCTACTAATGGCACTGCTATGGCTACTAGAAGGATCTCTACACGACAAGACAACAAGAAAGGGACACGCAAATGTACTCACTGCAATGGTGATAATCATGTTGTTGATACATGCTTCAAACTTCATGGTTATCCCGAGTGGCATCCTAAAGGCAAGAAAACCTTTGCCAACGCCAACGCATCCATGCAACAACAACCAATGGCATCGGCAGCAGGGTTAACTGCACAAACTGGTATGATTAGTACTGCACTTAGCTCTCCTTCTTGTACTAAAAATAGTGAATGGATAATTGACACAGGTGCAAATGATCATATGACTTGTGATTCTTCAAACTTTAGCTTTTTATCCCCCTCACATTCTACCTTAGCTATTACTAATGCCAATGGTGTGTCATCCCCTGTTACCGGTGTTGGTAATGTTCCTGTATCCCCCACTTTATCTCTCTCTAATGTATTGTATGTTCCATCCCTTACATGCAATCTACTTTCCATTAGTCAAATAACCAAAGCCCTTAACTGTGTTGCCTTGTTTTATTCTACTTATTGTATTTTTCAGAACATACATACCAAGGAGAGGATTGGCAGTGGTAGGCAACGGGGAGGATTGTACTATCTAGAGGGTGGAACATCATCACAGGTTTACCATAGTCTAGCACATATGATGGGTAAAAATCAATCGGCAAATATTGCAGATATATGGCTTTGGCATAAACGGCTCGGTCATCCATCGTTTGGATATATTAGACGATTGTTTCCATCTTTATTTGCTAACTGTAAACTTTCAGACTTCATTTGTGAGACATGTACTATGGCCAAAAGTCATCGTGCGATATTTCCTTTGTCTTCTAATAAAGCTGCTTCACCATTTTCATTAGTCCATTCAGACGTATGGGGTCCCGCTCCAGTTTCAACAGTTAATGGAATGAAATGGTTTGTTACATTTGTGGATGATTGTTCTCGAATGACCTGGGTATACTTACTAAAACATAAGAGTGATGTTTATCCAGTTTTCCGACTCTTTTATCAAATGATACTCACTCAGTTTGACAAGACGATTAAGGTGGTACGTTCAGATAATGGAGGTGAATACTTCAAAAGAGAGTTAACTGAATTTTTCCATTCAAAAGGTATCATTCATCAAACCTCATGTCCAGAAACTCCCCAACAAAATGGAATAGCTGAGCGAAAAAACCGACAATTACTTGAGGTCATTCGGTTGCTAATGATTGGAAGTAGTGTGCCTACTTCTTTATGGGGAGATGCTCTCAGTACAGCTGTTTATGTGATTAATCGCACACCTTCCAGTACCTTACTCTTTCAACGACCTCTTGATGTTCTGGCTAATTATTGCATACTTCCGCCTTTGGTTAAACTAATGCCTCGCATTTTTGGATGCATAACTTATGTACACCTTTCACCTCATCATCGAACCAAGCTTGAGCCCAGAGCATTGAAATGTGTCTTTGTGGGTTACGGGTCTACTCAAAAAGGCTATAAATGTTATCATCCATACACTCGTCGGTTCTATATCTCTATGGATGTTATATTTGATGAGTCAAAATTCTATTACTCTCCTACAGATTCAACACCTACAACAACTGAAGTTGTTCGGTATCCTGCAAATCATGAAGAGGTCTTGAGTTTTGATATAAAATTAACAGCTTTACCCACAAGTGTACCAACAGATGAGAACAACACTACTATGGACACACCTGCAGCTGTCGATTCTTGTCTACAAGACAAAACTATGGATATTGGTACAGCTAATGATCCTTGTTCACAAGACTCTAATGAACATTATGAACAGTCTCACCAACCTCTTGATAGTACATTGCCTCCTAATGCACCAGCCAACTCCTCTCCAGAGTCCTTGTCGATACCAACACCCCAGGTACAACCCACAAATTCTCTTGAAATTTGTTTTCCATCTGACATTACTCGTCATGCACTTCCACCACGATCTACCCGTGGGATTCCACCTGTTAAATATGAACCTGAACTAAAAGCCAAAGTAAAATACCCAATAAGTAATTATATCTCCTCTCACAAGTTGTCTGCATCATATGCATCTTATGTGTGTAAATTATCCTCTATCTCTATTCCTAGTACATTACATGAAGCTTTGGCAGATTCTCATTGGACTACAGCTATGGCAGACAAAATGAAGGCTCTACAAAGTAATGCTACATGGGATCTTGTTACTCTTCCAACAGGAAAAAAAACTGTTGGATGTCGATGGGTCTTTGCTGTCAAACATAATGCAGATGGAACCATTGAAAGATACAAGGCAAGACTAGTTGCCAAAGGGTACACACAATCCTATGGAGTTGATTATCAAGAAACCTTTGCTCCAGTTGCTAAACTTAATACGGTGCGAGTTCTTCTATCCTTAGCTGCTAATAAAGATTGGCCTTTACTCCAATTCGATGTCAAAAATGCATTTCTGCATGGAGATCTTAAAGAGGATGTGTATATGGATCCACCTCCTGGAATTTCAAAATATGAAGGTTCTACTCAGGTTTGCAAACTCAGGAAGGCTTTATATGGCTTGAAACAATCTCCTAGAGCTTGGTTCGGTAGATTTACTCAAGCCATGAAAAAGTTTGGTTATACTCAAAGTAATTCGGATCACACTCTATTTATAAAGCATAAAATGGGTAAACTCACTGCCTTGATTATATATGTTGATGATATGGTGGTGACAGGTGATGATGCTGAGGAAATTGATTGCTTACAACATCGTTTGGCATTTGAATTTGAAATGAAAAATCTTGGAGACCTTAAATATTTCCTCAAGATTGAGGTAGCTCGTTCCAAGCATGGTATATTTATGTCACAACGTAAATATACTCTTGATTTGTTGTCTGAAACAGGGATGCTGGGATGTAAACCAGTTGATAATCCAATGGAGCAAAATCATAAACTCTTTCAATGTTCCAGTGCTAGTTTTACAGATAAAGGGAGATATCAAAGACTAGTGGGAAAATTAATCTATCTATCCAACACACAACCTGACATTGCTTATGCTGTGAGTGTAGTCAGTCAATTCATGCATAATCCACGTCAACCTCACATGGATGCTGTGGAACGTATATTGCGATATTTAAAATCTTCGCCTGGCAAAGGACTATTATTCTCTAAACATGGACACTTAAGTATTGACGGGTATACTGATGCTGATTAGGCTGGTTCAGCTGATGATCGACGTTTTACATCTGGTTATTTCACCTATGTAGGTGGAAATCTTGTGACTTGGAGAAGTAAAAAACAGTCTGTGGTGTCAAGATCAAGTGCTGAAGTTGAATATCGAGGTATGGCCATTGGAGTATGTGAATTGTTGTGGTTAAAAAACTTGATGAATGATTTGGGATTCTCTCAAAGAACAGCAATGAATCTCTACTGTGATAACAAATCAGCTATAGAGATTGCCCATAACCCTGTCCAACATGATAGGACAAAGCATATAGAAGTGGACAGACATTTCATCAAAGAGAAGCTTGAAGCTGGCATTATTCAATTCCCTTTTGTAAAGTCAGAATTCCAACTTGCTGATATTCTTACAAAAGCAGTATCCAACAAAGTGTTTTCAAGTTGTCTTAACAAGCTGAGCATGAATGATATCCATGCACCACCTTGAGGAGGGATGTTAGAATATGTGATTGAAAGTAATCTTCTCCTATAATAACGGAGTGATTATCAGCTAGTATTAGAGATAGGATTTAAATATAGAAACAGAATATATCTTTTTGTATTAGTAACGTAAGTAACGTAAGCTGACTCATGTATATATATTTGCTGCTATTGATGAATAAGATATCAGAATACATTCTATTTACCCTACTTTTTACAAAATGGACCTACAATTGTCATTTCAGTCCCTTGATACGGCCAATTGCATTTTATAGTCCCTTGAAAACAGCATCTCCATTTAATAACAAGCAGTGATCCTCCTCACATAAAACAGCAGCCAGCCACACACAGAGAGAGATAGGGAGAGAGATTTCTATGGTCTATACTGCAAGGAGCAAATATCAGTTTGTGCAATCAAATTTTCTTTCTGCATGTATCCGGCATCATTGCCAAAAAGATAAATGATGTATTTACAAGTGTTAGAATCAGGTGTAAGCAATCTTCACAAGGATGGTCGGGGAGCAGAAGCAGAACAAACCTAATTTCAGGTGTGCTCCCAAACCAAAAAAGAGAAACAAATTCCTTGCCTCCTATACTACTACAAGAACAAAAATTGGAATTAGCACAACATATAGGATATGGATTATAAACTACCTTAACTGCATGATTGCATAAGGAGATAGTGGCATTGCCACTAAAGTTCCTGATAGCTCTTCCATTTCTAGATGACGATAATTCTTTCAACTATGGCATAGCTCCTGAAATTGTGTTAAACTGCAAGTGGAGAGTAACCAATATAATGTCAATTTATCTATGTAGAATTTTACTAAATAGGGTGGAGCATGTGAGCACTCACTCAGAGTTAATTCATGTAAAGGAGTCTTAAACTCATATGTATAGATGTCTCATGTAGACTCTTGCAAATTTTGTACATTACTACATGAATCACCAAATTCCATAACTAGCATATATTATGATTCTGTCTTCGTCAAGAAGTCGGGCATTAAGGATATATATATAGTTGGAAATACAGCGGTTGATACAAACCAAGTTAAGTCTGAGTTTTACATTAAAATGTCTACAGATCAGTTTTGCAAGATCAGGCATATCTCTCGAACTGAACATCAGATCAAAGTAAAATTTTACAAGTAAATACTAGACACTTGGGACTATATTGTGGTAAAATTTAAAGTCATTTGAAATTCGAGAACATATTATTTAAATTGATCAAAGTAGTTGTTACTGTTCTGGCATATTCGTTGACAAAATGTTCTTTCATGGCTATTTTCAGCCCAATCAATCTAGATCTATAATGGGTTAATTTTAGACAACAAAGGGACATTAAGATACCGTTTGTGTGGCCCAACCATGCTTTTCAATTATTTTGATTTTTTTATTTAAATTATTTTGATTTTTTTATGTTTTTGAATAGTTTTAATGTGCTAATATCAAAAATAAATTTAAAAAAAAAGCATATTGTTTTGATGCATTTTTTTAGCAAAAAGCATTATGAAAAGCATCATCCACCACAATGTCAAAAACTACTAAATGGGGTTTATTTAGGCCCTAAACTTGTGTGTGGTCTTGGGCTACAAAGATTTCTAATATGGTTTGGATTCATTGGAAAAATTAAAGTATATACTTTGCAAGGATTCTAAAGTCCCACATGGACTTGATGTGGCGGCATCTAAAAGGGATCTTTCTTTTGGACTTTCTTTTTTTTTCATTTTGCAGAGATTCCTAGAACATCAAGAAGATTAAGAGGAGATAATATGTGAAACAAAATTCTAACAATCAAAACAAAGTTTTCTAGTTGAATTTCTACACTATAAGTTTCGCCAAAACACCACTCGAGAGCTTGGAAATTTTGGCTACAAGGAGAAATTCTAGCATGAAATCTTTGTTTTTATTATCCTATTTTATTTATTTGATGTTGAACAATTATTTTTAAATTGGATTTGTTCTTACCCATTAGACATTGTTTAGGAGTTTATTTAATTATTGGACTTATGTTAGTTGATTTAAAGAATGGTCTCATAGGCTTACAATCCAAAAGGGACCCATTAGAATTATTTAAAGGAGATTACATAATGTTTTTGCAGCCGAAAAACTTCGGCATCTTGGATACAGGATTATCCCTGAATTCAAGATTATTCCAATATCTTTGGTTATTAAGTACAAGGTTACCTCTGGATCATGATCTATCAAACCTGATATTTCAGTTTTCCAGGTTATATTTCAAATTCATTGGGGATTGCTTAATCACGTGAGCAAGAGGTTTGCATTAATGGTTTTTGCAGCAAGTTTTTGGGTCCCCTTGAGAGCATATAAAATTCGAATAAAAGATACTATTTCAAAAGTTGTTTACTGCATTGCTTTTATCAAGAGTTGATCACTTAAAATGGGCATGACTTGAGAAAATGAAAAGACAAACAGCAAGTAATTACTTTTCCAGATTATTGGGAGAACGTTGCAAAGAGAACAACAGACATGTCAAAGGCTTAGTTCAATAAACAAACTACGTTAAGGTCAATGTTGTTGTGACAAAAATTGGATATCGTAACCAGTTTATGATTATCCGTTGCAATTTGGCCAAAATATCAAAAAATAAATAAATAATATTTTGTTTTAGCTATCGGGGTGTAAAATTACATTGTAAAGTATACCTGCGGATAGTAAGAAAGGAAGTTTTTTTTATGTAGAGAATGGTTAGGTTTTCAACTTCCAACTACGTAGAAACTTTCTCACGAAGAGAAGTCTACTTTGAATTTTAGAAAAGACCAACAATTAAAAAATGACTTAGGAAAAACAATCAAGCAACAATGCATCTTATCTTAGGTAGGGTGCACTGGGGGTGATGCGTCTTCCCCTTGCACAACAAGTCTCCTTACCCAATAATCTCGCAGACCAATAGGTTCCTAATGACCTTAATACTAGGTGGCGACTCCTAATACTTATAGTTGTAATTTTTACGACTATAAAACACACTCATTTTCACCGCGTGCCATTGTCTCTCCCCTTCGGGGATGGCAGGGTGTGAAGCGCGAAAAAAAAAACAACATCGCGACACTTACTAAACGAATATATAAGCTTGCAATAAAGATTGAAATACAATCTTAGCATGCATAATAATCATACATATATATTATGTATAAGATAATGAAGCTAACTCGTAGCATATATTCTAAGTATATGTTGAAATACACTTGAAGAAAACGAATAAAGGATACTTGTTGAAATACTTGGTACAGAATATCAAGGATAAATAAACATAAAAAACCAAGAGAATAAAGAATACTTACTTCAAATATTAATACTAGAGGAGTAATTATCAGTGTAAATCTAATTTTTCACTCTCTTTTAGTTTACAATAATCTAAACCCGTAAATGCTTCAAGTAATATATGAGTTTTCTATTTAAATTGGACCAATTTAGTTGTCACATATATATATATATATATATATATATTAAAAAAAAAAAAAGAGATAATGTTGTATAGGATTATGATTTAGTCAGCGAAAATTAAGATTTTGAAAATATAAGAAAGTAACGGTTACAATCAAAATATGAATGAAGAGATAATGAAAACCGACTAAGCCGGCCTGTGATGGAAAATGTGGTTTTCATATGTTGCTTCACACAAAGGGAAGCTCCAATCCTCTCTTTGCGGTCAATTCCTTGAAGGGATGGACTCTTTCGAGTGACAGGCTAATTTGAGAATTTTTTTTGTTAAGGATTAATTATTTGTCCTTGAGAATTTGGTATTTCTTATTTTATGCAAAAGGAATAGCTTTAATATGCCTTCATGAACTCCAACAACTCCTCCTTATTTAGATGTACACCTATATAATGTTCGACAAACAAAGAAAATAAAACTCATAAATCTTTGTATAAGGAATAAACTTATGCTCTAGATTAGAAGGTATACAAAGAGGAAAATAATAGCTTAAAATCTATGGAGCTAAACTCGAATTTTAGGTGAAAAAGAATAAAAATATCTACAAAATTTGAAAACCAAACCCAAAACACTCCTTTTCAACTCCTTTTATAGATTATTTTTGGAACAAAAACTTGCATATAATTAATTATGGTAATTACAAAAAACAAACTCCCTATTAGTTTGTTTTCCCTTCATAAAACCATAACTAAACCTGAATATTTCGGCTTTAAATCAAATGTTTTTTTAGTTTAAAAAGCTATTCAGGTTTTGAATAAACTATTATGGAAAAAAAAATGACCAAATTATTAAAGTATAGGTTGTAAGAATAATTCTCCAAAAACCAAACTCAAATCCAAATTTAAATCGACAAAAAAATAATCTTTTGTAGATCAAATAATTGTTTTATAGTAAACCCAAACTCAGGCTCAAGCTCGGCTTGAGTAGACGACTTATTACCTTTCCTTTCCAAAATTTTGAGTGTTATTTGTGTCTAATTTTGATTTTTCACATTCTCATTATATAAATAATGAGAAAGATTTGTTTCTTTACTATGTGGGATATAAGTTTTTATAGGGTTTTGGGTTTCTCTAAAACTTGGCAACTAAGAGTTATTTGAGATCAATATCTTATTTACTTATAATTTGCTTAAATCATGGTATTTTTTTCATGTTAAAGTGCTTATAATTGATATTAAATTTTAACAAAGTTTAAACTTAAAGGTAAGTGTTATATAGGCGGGCTTGAGATAATAAGTGATTTTGAATAGTTAGAAGTGGGTCTATTGTAACCGGATGATGAATTGCCTTAGATAAATTACATGAATGGCCTAGCAGATGCATTTGTAGATCAAAATGACAGGTCTAGGCCCAAGAAGAGGAATGGTCACTCTATACCAAAATAAAAGCTTAAAAATACCATATCTTTTTTTTAATTTCACTGTAGCTTCACACTCAGTTGCATTGTGGAGTGGACATTTTCGATTTATGCTTCGCACGCGTATGTGTGTCTCTTTTTTTGTCCGGTTCTGAACAGTGAATTAACAAAACAACCCCCCGAAAACGACAAAAAAAGCCGCCAGAACGAGGGGCTCTGTTGTCATTGCGCACATCGGTCCGGACCGGTCCAGTTCAGCCCGCCGGTCTGCTGCTTATTATATTATTTTTCGGAATTGGCGAAATATGGTTTTAGCCCCTAATAAGACAAAAACGATGCCTTTGGGAACAGGGGTGGGACCGGAATTTACCTAATTTTTTATTATTTCTTTCTGCGGCTGTCAATGCATGTTGAGTACGCGCATGTCGGTGTCCCGCCCCACACCCTCTTTAGGTGGCGCGTGCGGCTTATTACGGTGGCCGGATACGAGATTCCGGAGTCTACCTCGATGCGCCTCCGCGTGTTCTTCCTCTCGCGGCGGCGCATTGCTCCTAAAAATGCCCGTGGAAGCGGAGGAGGCCGGTTCAAGACGCTGGCCACGTTTCTCTCTCTCCTGCACGTAAAAGTGCAGGAGAGTCCCCTTTATTTTCACATTTTTCACTTCAGTCCCATCACTTTCAATTTCGTTTCTAGTTCTCATTTCTGGTATATAAGTTTTGATTTAGTTCGATTGGGTCCTCCGATTGGATTTAATTGAGTGTTCATTTTTCAATTCGGTCCTCCTTCTTTTAATTTCCGGATTGGATTGAAAAAGATGAATTTATTCGGTACAGTAGTTTCAATTTCTTCAATTTTGTCTTTTGATTAAAATTGATAATATATTTTATTTTGTATTTCGGCCCTTATACTTTTAATTTTAGATTGTAATCCCTTTATATTTAATATTCATTTCAGCGCTTATACTTTTAATTTTTTATTTTAATCCCTATATTTATTTTTATTTCTAGAATAATCCCTACTTTTGTCCATGTATATATAAGTGTGCTCGGCTTTGATTTTTATTTTTTTTTGTTTTCTTATTTGTTGGGGTGGTATTTTTACAAAAAAAATAGTTCTTAAATTTTATTTTATATCTATGATCATTTGGAAATTGATATTTGTGTTTTTTTTCTCTCCATTTGTTCTTTCTTTTAGCTTTTTATTCGTTTTTTGATTTTTATTTTTACGTCATATGACTTTTTTTACCTGATAATTTTTATTTTATTTTTTTGTTTGATCTTTTGTTAAAAAATTTATGGTTTTTTTAGTCTTTTATTTATTTTATTTTTTTCATTATTAACATAATAATAATAATAATAATAATAATAATAATAATAATAATAATAATAATAATAATAATAATAATTTAATGTTTTTTTCTTACTTACTCTTTTGTTAATGTTTTTTAGGTTTTTTTTCTACCGGGATAATTTGATAATTTTTTTTCTTTTAACAGTTATAACAATGATAATTTTTATTTTCATGTTATTTTTTTGTTTGATATTTTGTTGAAGTTTTTAGGATTTTCTTAGGCTTTCATTTTTTTTTCCTTTCATTATTAACACAAAAAAATAATAATAATAATTTAATTTTTTTTCTAGCTTATTCCGTTGTTGATGTTTTTTAAGTTTTTTTTCATGATAATTTGATAATTTTTATTGTTTTGACGGTAATAACAATAATAATATTTTATTATTTTTTTTGACCTATTGTTGAAGTTTTTATGATTTTTTTAGTCTTTCATTTATTTATTTATTCTTTCATAATAATAATAATAATAATAATAATAATAATAATAATAATAATAATAATAATAATGTTTTTTTCTCGTTATAATTTGATAATTTTTATTATTTTCAAGTGAAATGATTTTTTTCAGGTAATAATTTTTATTTTTGTTTTATCATTTATTTTATTTTTTTATTTGCTCTTTTGTTAATTTTTTTATACTTCTTTTAGTCTTTGATTTAATTTTGTTTTTTTTTTGTTATTAATGCAATAATAATATTAAGAATAAGAATAATAATAATAATTTTAGTTTTTGTTCATACTTGCTTTTTTTTTCTCGAGGTAGTTTAATAATTATTATTGTTTTGACAGTAATAGTTATGATAATTTTAGAAGTTAGCACTTCGATGTTACTGTTGTTATGACAGAGTATTTTGATCTGTTTTATTATATTAAACTTTACATGTAAAAATATTATATTTTAATCTGAATATTTGTAAAAACTATTTGCTCTGCCCGCAACGAAGTGCAGACCATCAAACTAGTAAATTCAATAACGAGAGGGACAAATTAAGCGATCCACATCTCTTCATTTTTCCACTGCAGAGTTTGTGACAGTTTCTTGTAGATGGAGATCGTTCCTCGCAAGTGGAATGGAAGCGAAAATGACATCCTTGCATGCAGTTAAACTAGGGAAAAATCAAAGAAAGTGACTTCTCTTCTCCTCCATTCATTTGTAGAATAAAAACATGAATGAATCGGTCAATGCTAGCTGCACAGAGAGTAACAGATACAAGTCAACCAAGTCTTCCCCTGACATTTCTAACTTATTGCTTCTAATGACTAAATGACTAAATGGCGCCACTAAACAACACAGATATCTCCCGCAAGATGCTCTGCACTTGCCTGCCCTTTTCGTTTGATTTTTTATTATGTAAACAAATATCAATTCTCCCATGAGTTCGACTTGATAATTAAACATAAACCATTGTGAGGTTTAAATTTATTTTTTTTAAAAAGCCATAGCAACCGCTTTACAAAGACCCCCTGACAACCTTTCCTGGAGCACCCGCTTTCCAAATTTACCCGCTTTACAAAGCTCCCATCTTCCGCTCCTGACAACCTTTCCTCCATTCAAAGAACAAGCATCAAATATCCACACCCAATTTCTATGGAGTCCATTCTTCATCTACTCTTTCTTCTTCAATTTCTTCCTCTTCTTTCATCCTCAGAATCTTACAATCCTCAGGTTGAGTACTTCATGAACTGTGGATCAAACACCGATTTCAAACATGTCGATCTTCGGGTTTTTGTTGGTGATGAGAATTCTAACCCTTCCTTCTCTGTAGGAAAAGGCATCTCTGTCCAATATAAAAACCCCTTACCAAGCATATTACCCCTTTATCATACAGCTAGAATCTATACGAAAATATCCCATTATATGCTTAATATCACTCAAACTGGTTACTACCTTATCCGCCTTTATTTCTTTCCATTTAGCTTCAAAAAGAGTCATCTTGCTGATGCTTTGTTCAATGTGTCTGCTTCAAATTTTTCACTTTTATCAAATTTTAGTGTCCGGAACAGTTCTACTGAGTTCCCAGTGATCAAGGAGTTCTTTCTCAAGATTGATGAAGGAAATTTTGACATCTACTTCATACCAGCTGACGAAACACGTTTTGCTTTCGTCAATGCCATAGAAGCCCTTCTTCTCCCACCAAAGTTCTTCATCGATTATCTCACTGCAATTCCTCCTTTACGGACCATAGATGCAGCTCTTAGGACACTTTATAGGATCAATGTTGGAGGTCCAGAAATTAACGATCCCCTCTGGAGGAATTGGGTACCGGATAATGATTATCTAATTTTTGGGAGTTCGGAGCAAGCTTCTTGTAATGGTGAACCTCAAGAGTCCCGTCAAAGGCCGGATTACAAAGACATTGCCCCTGATGATGTGTACAGAACTTGCAAGAGTATAGATAATAACGGGTCATCCAATATTCCAAATATAACTTGGCGTTTCAACGTGAGTAAAGAAGCTAGGCATCTTGTTCGTCTGCATGTTTGTGACTTCTTTAGTCCGTCACCGGGTACTGTAAAATTTGATCTCAATATATCTACCAATTTCAGTACAGTGATCGATCCTAATTCCGATAATGTTAGTGATATGAGTGCTCCATTATTCTATGATTATGTGGTTTTTTCAGATGATTCCGGATATATGAGTTTTAGTATAGCCCCAAATAAAATGTCTATTAAGAAAGTTGCTTTTCTGAATGGACTAGAGATCATGGAGTTTGTGGGGAACTCGACATTTGAAGTGCCTGCTGAACATGAGACAAGAAAACATATAGCTCTCAAGATTGGTTTAGCTGGAGGTGCGGCTCTAATCTTGGTTTTGATTTTATTACTCTCAATATGTTTGAGATTAAACCCCATAAAAGCTTATTTCTAATGGTGAAATAAGTTTTTTTTAATTTTATTTTAATTTGTCAAGATGACAAAACAAAATACAAAAACAATTTTTTTTTTCTTGTATTTTACTCACAAACACAATTATGTCTCCATCTTCTTTTTTATTTTGTCTTCTCTATTTCTACTATTTTCATCCTTTTTTCCCTATCAAACTATAAAATAAATTATTGCTTCTTTTTTATATTTATTTTATAATCCAATTATAGTGGAATTATTTGAAAGGAAAAAGGGATAATAAGTAAAAATCAAACTCTGAAAAGTCACCTGATTGGACAATACACGTACAAATTAGTAATCAGATATGTTCAAGATTTGACTCAAAAAGAGAGCAAACAAAACATGGCGAGTTTGTAACAGCGTGCATTCGTCTAATTATCTTTCAATCGAATTTATATTGTCTTAATACTTTTTTTAATTTCTATTTTTATTATTACCGTCAGAGTATTCAAAGTTTAGACCATTCTGAAAGCAGTTTTCCGACAAGAAAAAGATGTTAAAATTAGTATACACACACGCTATGATAGAGACATTATTTCTTATTTTAATCAAATACCATGTGCCCGTGTGTTTTAAGAAAATCAAAAACCAAAAGTCAAACAACAACTAGTTTGTTTTTGAATTATGGATGATAAATTCAACAAGTCCTTGTCAGAAAGAAGAGTTGCTTTTGGATTTGAGATCTTCCCAAGAACTTATTATTCTACTGTGTTATATTATTTGTAGTTTTTCTTTAACCCAAAAAAAAAAGATTTATCTTAAGAGATTGTGCTAGAGTTTGTTTTCCTAGGCCTTAAGCATTCTTGGCTTTTACGATATAAATATAATACAAGACAAAAAAAACAGTATACACAAGATTAACCCAAACCAACAGGTCATAAAGCCAAAATAACTTAATGAAAACCAAACAAAACAAATTATAAATTTTAATTATTATTTAACTCAATATTAAAATACAAAATTTAAAAGAAAAAAGTTAAATAAAAAATAAAACAAAACCTAAATCAGCAGGTTTAATTCACTCAATACGATATTCATGTTGTGAGAATATGATAACCCAATAAAAAATAAATATAATAGAAAATGATAAAAAAAAAATTGTTGAAATAAGGTCAAAGAGAGGTTTTATGGCTAAATGCTATGGTGAAAACCCTATATATTTTAATGTATTGTATAATATTAAAAGATAAAATCAAAAGAAAAAACATAATATCTGTACAAATAAGGTTGGACTAGGATTTTTATTATGGTTTATTACGATAAAAACCTAGTATATTTATGTGTATTTTATAATAATATAATTGATTGATAAATAATAATAAAATCAAAAATCACTTTTGCAATTACTACATCACTATATGAATAATTACTAGATGAATATTACTAATGAATAATTTATATTTTAGTGTATCATATAATAATAATATTATATAATATAAATAAGAATAATTACTAGATAAATATCACTATTAACTAATAACTAAAACAAAACGGAGAAAGTAATAGTGCCGGTTACTGTTCATTGTGACTCATAGTCACTGTGGACAAGCAGTTTGCTCCGGTGCTGCGCGAGAGTTGGTGTACCTTTGTTTTTTTTTTTTTTTTACACAGGTCTTCTTTTTGTATTTTTTATGGTGAAATTAACAGATAAATAGTTGTGGCCCAGTGATTCGGTTGCTGTATTTGGATTTCCAGTAGCTGAGGGTTCGAACCCTCGACCAAAAATTTTGACTTTTTTTCTCCTAAATTCCGTTTTTTCTATTTGCTTTCCTTTTTTTTTTTTTTCGAAATTCTTTTTTTTTTTCCAAATTCCTTTTGTTTTTTTAAGCAACTTTCCAGTTGCTTTCTCTTTTTTTTTGCTATTATTGTTATTTTTTTTTCCTAAATTCCATTTTTTTTTTTTAGCAACTGGACAGTTGCTTCTGTTTTTCTATTTGCTTTCCTTTTTTTTTTTTTTTTCGAAATTCCTATTTTTTTTAAGCAACTTTCAAGTTGCTTTTTTTTTCTATTATTTTTTTTTAGACTACTGTGTTTTTGTTTTTTTCTTCTACAATCCTGATTTTGAAAAAGATTGTCTGGAAAATTTGCTTTCCTTTTTATTTTATTTTTTTTATTATTATTCTTATGATTATATTTTAAAACTTCCGGATTGGGTTGAAAATTCTTAATATATTCGGTACAGAAGTTTCCATTTTTGCAAATTTGTCCTTTAATTGAAAATATTAATAAATCTGATTTTCATTTCAGCCCTTAAACTTTTAATTTTTTATTTTAATCCCTTTATATTTTATTTTCATTTCAGCCCTTATACTTTTTTTTTTTTAATTTCTAATATAACCCCTACTTTTGTCCATGTATATATAAGTGTGTTTAACACAATAATAATAATCATAATAATAATAATAATAATAATAATCATAGTAATAATAATTTAATTGTTTTTCTTGCTTCCTCTTTTGTTAATGTTTTTTTTCCCTCTGTATAATTTAATAATTTTTATTGTTTTGACAGTAATGACAATGTTTTTTTTTTTTTCCTTTTGTTAAAGTTTCTAGAATATTTTTATTCTTTCATTAATCATATGTTCTAATATTTATTGAATATTATTTCATAGGAATATATATAGGGCGAAGAAAACATGACCTAAGATTTTTTGAATAAAAAAAAATAATATCAGTATTCTTAAATACATATAATATAATCATATAATGAATAAATCGAATAAAATAAAAAAAATTTGTCTTCGAATTTTAATTTTGTACTTAACACAACAACAACAACAACAACAAGAAGAATAATAATAATAATAATAATAATAATAATAATAATAATAATAATAATAATAATAATAATAATAATAATAATAATTTAATTGTTTTTTTTTGCTTACTCTTTTGTTAATGTTTTTTTTTCTCTGTATAATTTAATAATTTTAATTCTTTTGGCAGTAATGGCAATGATATTTTTTTTCTTTTGTTAAAGTTTTTAGGATATTTTTAGTCTTTTATTAATTATATGTTCTAATATTTATTGAATATTATCTCATAGGAATATATATAGGGAGAAGAAAACATGACCTAGGATTTTTTGAATAAAAAAAATTAATATTAGTATTCTTAAATACATTTAATATAATCATATAATGAATAAATCGGATAACATAAAAAAAAAAAAATTGTCTTCGAATTGTAATTTTGTACTTAACACAACAACAACAACAACAACAACAACAACAATAATAATAATAATAATAATAATAATTTAATTGTTTTTCTTGCTTACTCTTTTATTAATGTTTTTTTTCTCCGTATAATTTATTAATTTTTACTGTTTTTACAATAATGGCAATGATATTTATTTTTATTTTTTTGTTAAATTTTTTAGGGTATTTTTAGTCTTTTATTAATTATATATTCTAATATTTATTGAATATTATCTCATAGGAATATATATAGGGAGAAGAAAACATGACCTAGGATTTTTTGAATAAAAAAAATTAATATCAGTATTCTTAAATACATTTAATATAATCATATAATGAATAAATCGGATAACATAAAAAAAATTTGTCTTCGAATTTTAATTTTGTATATAACACAACAACAACAACAACAACAATAATAATAATAATTTAATTGTTTTTCCTGCTTGCTCTTTTGTTAATATTTTTTTTCTCCGTATAATTTAATAATTTTTATTGTTTTGACAGTAATGACAATGATATTTATTTATTTTTCTTTAGTTAAAGTTTCTATGATATTTTTAATCATTCATTAATTATATGTTCTAATATTTATTGAATATTATCTCATAGGAATATATATAAGGAGAAGAAAACATGACCTAGGATTTTTTGAATAAAAAAAATTTAATATCAGCATTCTTAAATACATTTAATATAATCATATAATGAATAAATCGGATGACATAAAAAAAAATTTGTCTTCAAATTTTAATTTTGTACTTAACACAATAATAATAATAATAATAATAATAATAATAATAATAATAATAATTTAATTGTTTTTCTTGCTTACTCTTTTGTTAATATTTTTTCTCTCCGTATAATTTAATAATTTTTATTGTTTTGACAGTAATGACAATAATATTTTTTTTTCTTTTCTTAAAGTTTCTAGGATATTTTTAGTCTTTCATTAATTATATGTTCTAATATTTATTGAATATTATCTCATAGGAATGTATATAAGGTTAAGAAAACATGACCTATGATTTTTAAATACATTTAATATAATGATATAATGAATAAATCGAATAACATAGAAAAAATTTGTCTTCGCATTTTAATTTTGTATTTAACACAATAATAATAATAATAATAATAATAATAAATTTAATAATAATTAATATTATTATAATAATAATTTAATTGTTTTTCTTGCTTACTCTTCTGTTAATATTTTTTCCCCTCCGGATAATTTAAATTTTTTTATTGTTTTGACAGTAATAGCAATGCTAATTTTTATTTTTATTTTATTTTTTTGTTTTATCTTTTGTTAAAGTTTCTTAAATATTTTTACTCTATCATTAATTATATGTTCTAATATTTATTGAATATTATCGCATAGGAATATATATAGGGAGAAGAAAACATGACCTAGCATTTTTTGAATAAAAAAAATTAATATCAGTATTCTTACATATATTTTATATAATAATATAATGGATTAATCGAATCACATAAAAAAAATTTATTGAATATTATCGCCTATAGATATATAAAGAGAGGAAAAAAATGACCTTGGATTTTTTCCTTAAAAAAAATTAATATCAATATTCTTAAATACATTTAATGTAATAATATAATTAATAAATCTTATCAAAAATATTTGTATATTTGTATATTTATGTCAAATTAAAATATGTAAAACTAATTATATGTTTGAATATTTATTGAATATTATCGCCTAAAAATATATTAAGAGAGAGGAAAAATGACCTAGGATTTTTTGAAGGACAGAAATTCATATCATATTTTCTTAAATATATTTAATATAATAATATGATTAATAAATCTTATATAAAAAAAAATTGGCTTCAAAAATTAATTTTGTGCTCTTTTATTTAAGTTTATTTCTTTACAAGAATTTCCAATGTTTTTATTTTTAATATTTTAGATCTAATATTACTGGAAAAAAAAACATCTAAAAAAAAAAATTGTTGGCAAATTTACCTGCATTATCTACAAGTCAAATTAAAAAATATACAAGTCACTTCCCATTTCCATTAGACTATTCTTTTTAGACGGCAAATAAATAATTATAACACACAAAAAAATTAAGTTTATGTTTTAAAAACAAATTGCAATATTTTTATTTCTAATATGTCTGATATTTATTGATATTATCGCCTAAAAATATATTGAGAGAGAGAAAAAATGACTTTGGATTTTTTCAAAGACAAAAAATCATATTAGTATTCTTAAATATAATTATACTAACTAAATATTAAAATAATAAAATACAATACATAAAAAAATAATCAATTTTCTATATAAATAAAAAAAAACCCGACGCATCGCGCGGGTAAACCGCTCGTTACTATATATCTAAAAGAGGTATGCCTTTTCAACAGTAATGTTTACTGTTCATGCAGACTGAAAACACTGTGGAGTGGATATTTATATCCCTGCTTCGCGCGAGTTTGTGCTCTTTTTTTTTTTTTTTACACAGGCACTCTTTTTATATTTGTTATGGTGGAAATAGACATATGGGTGGTTTTGGCCGAGCGGTCGTCTCGCGCGCTGCCAACACAGGTGCGCGCGAGTTCGAGACGCTCGGCCACCAAATTGTGATTTCGTTTGTTTTTTTTTTTATTTTTTTAAATAACTCATGTCCTTATCACCAGCTATAATCCACCAGCAATTGAGACATTAAGAGATGAACATGTTGGCTTTAATGTGGCGTGCTTTTCTGAAAATCTAATGGTATTTATTTATTTATTTATTCAGCGGCCTACAGCACCGGTTGAAAACAAATTTTAAACACTATTTAATGGAATAAAAAATATATATAATCAACTGTTTTTATTGGTTAACAATAAAAAATATATATAATCAACTGTTTTTATTGGTTAACATAAAAAGTAGACAATGATGTGTTTGGAACTACTATAATTATTGATTTGAAAATGTTTTTTTTTTAATATATTAAAATAAAATTTATTTTTTATTTATCTTAATGTTTAATTAATCTTGAAATAAATATTTACAAAATCAAACATCAATTAAATATTTATAAGTTTGTTTAACACAATAATAATAATAATAATAATAATAATAATAATAATAATAATAATAATAATAATAATAATAATAATTTAATTGTTTTTCTTACTTGCTTCTTTGATAATGTTTTTTATGTTTTTTTTCTTTGGATAATTTGATAATTTTTATTTTTTTGGCAGTAATAACAATGATAATTTTTATTTTTATTTTTATTTTATGTCTTTGTTTTATCTTTTATTCAAGTTTCTAGCATTTTTTTAGTCTTTCATTTATTTTTGTTTCTTTCATAATAATAATAATAATTTAATTGTTTCTCTTACTTACTCTTTGGTTAATGTTTTTGAGTAGATAATTTGATCATTTTTATTATTTTAATAGTAAGAGCAATGATAATTTTAGATTTTTAAACTTTGATTTTGCTATTGTTATACTAGGGGGTGTTGAGCTATTTTATTATATTAAATTTCGCATAAATAAATATTATATTGTTATTTGGATCCAGCAAATCCTATAAAAAAAATTTACTCAGCTCGCAACGTAGAACATATATTTTTTAAATTTTCAAATTAAATGATTTTTTCAGCTAATAATTTTTTTTTGTTTTGTCATCTATTATAATTTTTTATGTGCTCTTTTTTTTATTGTTTTTTATTGGTTTTATTGTTATTATTTTCAAGTTAAATGATTTTTTTTCCTGATAATTATGATGTTTTTTTTTTAAGTTATTATGATTTTTTGTTCTTTTATTTATTTTTGTTCTTTATTTATCATTAACACAATAATAATAATAATAATAATAATAATAATAATAATAATAATAATAATAATAATAATAATATATTCTTTTTCTTGCTTGCTGTTTTGTTAATGTTTTTGAATGTTTTTTCTTTCGGGATAATTTTGATAATTTTAATTGTTTTTGCAATAATAGCAATAGTCATTTTGTATCTAATATTACTGGGGATAAAAGATAACTCAAGAACAAAAAATAGACAAATTTACCTAGGTTATCTACAATTAAAAAAACGATACAAGTCACTTTTGTCTCGATTACACTGTTCCTTTTAAACGGCAAACAAGTAATTATTATATGTTTTAATATTTATTGCATATTATCGCCTAAAAATATATAAAGAGATAAAAAAAATGACCTCGGATTTTTTTCAGGAAAAAAATTAATATCAGCATTCTTAAATACATTTAATATAATAATATGATGAATAAATCTTATAAAATAAAATAAAAATTCTCTTTGAATTTTAATTTTATGCTCTTTTGTTCAAGTTTATTTCTCAAAAAAAATTGGATTTTTCATATTTAAGATCTAATATTACCCGGGAAAAAATACAGCTAAAAAAAAATAAACAAATTTGCCTAGATTATCTACAATTAAAAAATATACGAGGCACTTTCCGTTTCGACTACACTGTTCTTTTTAGACGGCAAATAAGTAATTATAGCACGCAAAAAATTTATATTTCTTTTTAAAAAAAAATGCAACATTTTTATTTATAATGTGTAAGATCTAATATTACTGGGGAAAAAAGGTAACTCATATTTTTTTTTTACAAATTTACCTAGGTTATCTACAATTAAAAAAAATATAAAAATCACTTCCCATTTTGATCACACTATATAGTATGTGACCTATGATTTCTTGCAAAAAATAATAATATCGGTATTTTGAAATATATCTAATATAATAATATGATGAATAAATCTTATAAAAAAAACTTTGGCTTTGAATTTAAATTTATATTTGAGACTCTTTTTTTTTTCTTTTAAAAAACGGTAACCATTTTTTTCACATGTATTTTTTATTTTTTAGTGTCCAAGTCAATTGTTCTTTTTTAACCGGGTTTCTTTTTTTAATTTTTTTTTAACCAGAGTATCCGTGACAACAAATTTCTAATAAATCATTTCACCTTCTTAGCAAATTTTCTAACAAATTTTATCAAAAGTTTTTTAGCAATAGCAATATTCAATCACATTTTAGTTGAAAAAAATCATTTTTAACAGATTTTATCAATTACAATTATACTAATTAAATATGAAAATAATAAAATACAACATGTATAAAATCAATCAATTTTCTACATAGATAAAAAAACCCAGCGAAGCGGGCAAATCGGCTCGTATTGTACCTATTTGTTTTGTAATTACAAATTATATATAATAGACTGAATCCATCCATAATTTATCTTTCTTAACCAAGGAGATGGCTGCTATTCCTCCAGAGAAAACCAGACTAGTCAACGAATACATCATGCCTAGAGGTGAATGATGATAAGTAGGCCACTTGGGCTGGACGTTTCCAGCTTTTCGGCATCGTATTCTCTCTATATATATGCCACCGAGAAACATCAATATCAGTATCAGTATCAGTATCAGTATCAAGCCAAAACATCAAAAGAATGGGAGAGGTCCAGAGTCAAAAACATTTCGTTCTGATCCATGGTTCAGTTGCAGGAGCTTGGATATGGTACAAGGTCAAGCCAAGGCTAGAGGAAGCTGGCCACCGTGTCACAGCTCTTGATATGGCTGCATCAGGGGTGAACACAAAAATAATTCAAGAAGTTCGCACTTTTGATCAGTATAATGAGCCCTTGATGGAGTTCATGGCCAAATTACCTGAAAATGAAAAGGTTGTATTGGTGGGGCACAGCTTGGGTGGCTTGAATCTGGCTTTTGCTATGGAGAAATTCCCAGAGAAGATTTCTCTTGCTATTTTTCTTACTGCAATTTTGCCTGATACCGTGCACCAGCCATCGTATATGTTAGAAAAGGTACCTCTGTTTTTTCTTTGTTTTATTATTATTGTTGTTGTTATCAAGACCCTTTTCCCCTTCTAATTAAGATGATCATGCACGAAACTGGGTTTTTGTTTGGTTACTGTATTCAAGTAAATGCTATGAATAACCCTAGATTTGACGAAATCTAATTTCGGAAATAGAATAATCTTTAGGTTTTTTACTCTTTTTTTTCATAAGAGAATTTTTAGTTCACTTATAATATCAATTCCAACAGCATCAAATCAGATGGAATCACAGCACTCACATTAGTTATTGAAGAGTGTGAGGGAGATGGGCTTCTTGTATATGTGATCTAATGAAAGATCCAAAAGGCTAGAAGCGATAATTGGTATTCGATATGCTTGATTACCTTCAATCTTTTGCTCAATCCAGGATGAATTTTTATGCAAACACCTGCAATGTAAAAGGCATTATCAATCATTTCTAACATAAAAATGATATTTTGGCCTCCTTGTAGTTTGCTGAAATCGGTCCCAAGGGAGAAGACTGGCTAGACACCGTGTTTTTAGCCCACGGAACCCCTGAAGAACCGCATACATGTCTTATCATGGGATGCGAGTTTATGAAATGCAAGCCCTTTAATCTTTCCTCCGCTGAGGTACACAAATCTTTCTTAAAAATTATGAATCTTGGACTAGTTTTCGCTGTAAGAAACAGTTATGATATTCTTCTTGTTTGCAGGATCTAGCTCTGCAGATGCTTTTAAATAGACCAGGATCGATGTTTGTGGATAGCCTGTCCAAGGCAAAGAAGTTCAGTGATGAGAGATATGGATCAGTGCCGCGGGTTTATATCGTTTGTACTGAGGATGCAATGATGTGTGCCTCGTTTCAGCGCTGGATGATTGAGCAAAATGGGGTAAACGAAGTGGTGGAGATTCCTGCAGATCATATGCCAGTTTTTTCTATCCCTCAAGAACTCACCCATTCTTTACTGGAGCTGGCACGTAAGCATGCTTAGATTGCATATACGCCGTCGTAATCCTTAGCTGGTGTGCTGATTATGTATGTGATAGTTGTGCAACCCATCTCGGCTCCATTTATGGTTGTTTTTATTTTTGGCTACTAAAGAAAAAGAAAATAGGAGAAACAAATGGAGATTGGGTTTAGTTTGTTCTATGTTTGTTCACAGAAAATTCAAAAGTTTGTAGCTGCTTCCATTTATTGTCCTTAATGATTACAAAACAGAGTTTCTTCCTCGCATCACACGCCCACTTCTTCCCATGGAAGCTCTGCAGATCTAAAATGGAGTTTATTTTACCAGAACAAGTCACCGAAACCCATAAATCATGTCTCCCGTGATCCTGTCAGTCACTGGTACTGCTATGAACTACAAGAAGTTCCATTACACTTTAAATATTTTTTTTTTTGGAACAAGATTGTATGGATTAAAGAAAGGAAAGAGCTGTACAAAGGCCTGCTGATCCGGTTACAATGGGCCCGGACCGGAATAAACAACATGGAAGAGATGAAACCAAGAAAAATTGTTGGAGTTAATGCATCAGACAAATCAAGCAAATTTCAATAAAAATTAACTCGTTAACTGCTTACGCTCATCTGTTCTGAAAGAAACCCTACTCCAGTTTCACTCAAAGCACTAGCAACTTCAGTTGATAGCAAACAGCATATCGAACCGATCAAGAGCTTTTGAATAGATCCTATTCTCTAAGATTTCTAGCCAGGACCATAGCATATACACTTTGTTTTTTTTGTTTTTTTCTTCTCACACTCCTAATAATATTCTGTCACACTATCAACTTAAGTTCATCCTCGATCTGTATCATTGAGTCCTAGCTCAATTAGCAGAACAACAATATGTTTTCAGGCAATCAAGCCCTTAACCCATCTTCAGGATACTGCAATAAAAAGTTTGGAATGCCAGCTATGATCATAATATAGAACTGCTACTTCATTAAAACTAGGGCACTTTCATGCTCAGGGTCTAAGATGAGCGGGGGAAGGAGAGAGATGGGGAGAGAGCAGAGACAATATCTTCTCTGCTACTTTTGTTTGAATGCCATACCAAACCACAACCCAATTCTTCATGACTTTTGTTCAAGATTCATTTAACTTGGACAGTGTGTATACCAATTGAATTCCTCACCTTTGGAGAGAAACTGTAATTTGTAGTCTATGATTTAAGATACCAAGCGGGCATTTTTTTCTTTTCTTTTCTTTTCTTTCTACCTTTTCTAAAATTATTATTTTCCTCTTACCTTTATCCGGATACCCATACGAAGGATAAATACTTTGATATATTATTTTATTGTTTATATGCTGTGAGATATAGTATAGATAAATTATGACACATGTTTGAGTATTATATTTATAATTTATATTATGAATTGTTTGCTAATCACTAAAGTATAAAAATTTTAAGATAAATAAGTTCTGAATTGAATTAAAAAATTAATTACTCTTGAATTTTGACTCTTATACATTGCATGATAATTTATATATATATTGGTAAATTGAAGTTCATTCTTAGAAGATATTTTAGAACCATCTAAAGCTTGATGAGTTCTCCTCCTCTAACATTTGCCCCAGACGACACTTGTTCCTCTATTTTCCAGTCAAAGAACTCGAATCAAACATGAAACTGACCTTAAAACAGTCCCTAAAAACCCTTCAGCAGCAGCACCCACCAACAATAACTCCTTCTAGTAGCAGCTTTCCACCTCGAACCATCAGAGTCGCACCCACGCAACTCACAGACCTAACTCGTGGGACAGATCCATATTTATCCTTTGTAAACCCGCCTTCTCTGTGAGTTTCCTCGATGCTAAAGAAAGGGAAAGGTCGCAGCAACAACACTGACAGAGTAAGTAAGATCCTGGTCAAGATTAACAAATCAGCAGTAGCAAGGAAAATCTGAAAGTGTTTAAAAAAGAAAGAATGAAAACAGGGGAAAACGGAAATGAAGAATGCCAGAAATTAATTTGCACAGTAGCTGTTTTTACTGTTCACAAATCTTGAATGAATTGCTGTAATTGAATTGATGAAAACTGAATTGAAACATTACAATTTATAGAAGAAAAAGACACCCACGACAGCCATGATATGGACTCCATTATCATGTAACAAGCTGCCACTAAGACACGATCAAAGACACGAAGGAAAGACCACTACGCATGAAGTGAGCTGAATGTGCTGCACTTTCATTTACACGTGATCAACATTTCCTAAAGACTCGGACAAAGCTTGACTGAATTTAAGTGCAGCTGAATTAAAATAACAATGACTAAAAACAAATAATCAAACAATGCAGGACTAAAATAAATAATTAACACTCCTCCATATTTTAGGAGCTGCAAATACCGAGTTTCTCCCTCAGAAATTCGAACTGGTTGGCTGGCAATGGTTTTGTGAAAATGTCAGCAAGTTGCTCTTCAGACTTGCAGTAAATGAGTTTGATTTCACCTTCCTTCTGCACTTCCCTCAAAAAGAAATATTTGATCTTGAAATGCTTTGTTCTCCCATGAAAAACTGGATTGCAGGAGATTGCAATTGCTGCTTGATTATCCACAAACAATTCGGTTTGTTCCAGTTGATTCCAGTATAAGTCACGGCATAATTTTCTCAGCCATACCGCTTGGTTTGCTGCAGCTGTGGCAGCAACAAATTCGGCCTCAGCAGTTGATTGTGCCACAGTTTCTTGCTTCTCCGAGCTCCATGAAAATACTCCTGATCCCAAGCTGAAACAGTAGCCAGAGGTGCTCTTCATGTCATCCAAGTAACCTCCCCAATCAATCGTCGAGAAAATCCCAGCGGGTTTGGAATTTTGACATTTTGTAAATTTTATACCAAAGGCAACAGTCCCTTTGATATATCTAATGACTCTCTTTCTTTGT
Source organism: Salix viminalis (assembly GCA_029228465.1). Classification (NCBI taxonomy): domain Eukaryota; kingdom Viridiplantae; phylum Streptophyta; class Magnoliopsida; order Malpighiales; family Salicaceae; genus Salix; species Salix viminalis. Next base: position 8,798,075 of record CM055430.1, read on the forward strand.
TTTAAGATGATTCTCGCTAGCGCAATGCATAAAACGAGAAAGGATGCTGACAGCAAATAGAATATCTGGTCTAGTTGCCGTTAAATACATTAGACAACCAACCATACTTCTGAAATAATTTTCATCCACCTTGTCTGCACCATCATCTTTGCTTAAACTCTCCTTCGAATTCATTGGAGTAGCCATAGCCTTGCAATCTTCCATGTGGAATTTCTTGAGAATTTCCTTGGCATATTTTCTTTGGCAAATGAAGACTTCATGCTCTTCTTGCTTAATTTCCATCCCAAGAAAATATGACATTAACCCAAGGTCTGTCATTTCGAAAATCTCCATCATCTCCCCTTTGAATCCATCAATTTGCTTAATGTTGCTTCCTGTAATTAGAAGATCATCAACATAAAGAGAGACAATAAGCAAATCATTTTCTTTATGCTTCACATAAAGAGTAGCTTCGGACAGGCTCTTCATAAATCCCAGCCGTGATAGGTGCTCATCAATCTTGCTATACCATGCTCTAGGTGCTTGTTTCAAGCCATATAGAGCCTTCTTCAGCAAATAAACCTTCTCTTCTTGTCCTTGCGCAACAAATCCTTCAGGTTGATCCACATAAATCTCCTCCTGCAAGCTGCCATTGAGAAAGGCGGATTTTACATCCAATTGAAAAACCTTCCATCCATTTTGGGCTGCCAATGCTAACACAAGTCTGATGGTGTCAAGTCTGGCTACCGGTGCAAATGTATCGGAGTAATCAACTCCAAAAATTTGCGCATAGCCCTTCACGACAAGTCTTGCCTTGTACTTGTTGATGGTTCCATCCGCGTTCAGTTTTGTCCTGAACACCCATTTTACGCCAATCACTTTCCTGTTTTTCGGCCTTTCAACCAGCACCCAAGTCTTGTTCTTCTCTATCATTGACATCTCCTCCTCCATTGCCTTCAGCCACATTTCATTTTTGACAGCTTCAAAATAATCAGCAGGCTCACATACAGCTACATTACATCTTTGATAGATGTCTTGAAGCAGCCTTGTTCCACGAATTGGTTCTTCATCTTCCAAGTCTGTTTCTTCTTCTTCTGCTGCTGGTTGAAAATCAGACATGGATATGAGTTTGCTGCTGCTGGTTTCACTTGTTGGCTCCCAATTCCACTTTTGCTCCTCATGGAAAATCACATCTCGGCTCACAACTATCTTCCTTGTCTTTGGTTGATAGACTTTATGCAGCCTTTGAGGATGAGCAATACCCAGATGAAGATGCTAGGGTTCTGATTTTTTGTCTAGCTTATCTCGCTTGACCTGTGGAATGTGAGTAAAACATACACAACCAAACACTCTTAGAAAATTGAGTGAAGGTTTGTAGCCATACCAAGCTTCAAATGGCGTCATGTTCTTGACAGCTTTTGTGGACATCCTGTTCTGCAAATACACAGCAGTGCTTGCTGCTTCAGCCCAAAAATTTTTGGGCAAGTCCTTCTCATGCAACATGCTTCTTGCCATCTCCATAATGCTGCGATTTCTCCTCTCACTCACTCCATTTTGCTGAGGAGTGTAAGGAGCAGTAAGTTGGTGTTCAATACCAGCTTCTTCGCAAAATGTGTTGAATGTCGAAGATGTGTATTCAGTTCCATTGTCAGTCCTCACGGTCTGAATTTTGCAGCCACTTTTGTTTTCCACAAGCCTCTTGAAATTCCAGAACACTCCAGCCACTTCTGACTTGAATTTCAAGAAAAAAATCCAGCACATTCGCGAAAAATCGTCAATGAAAATGACATAATATCTGCTACCTGCGAATGATTCAGTTCTGTGAGGGCCTGCCACATCTGAGTGAATGAGCTGCAACTTGCGAGTGGCTTTCCATGATGAAGGTGGAAAAGCCCTTCGTCTTTGTTTCCCGAATTGGCAAGCATCGCAAATTTGGAAATTGTCATCAAATGTTGGAAGTCCAACCGTGAGCTCCTTCATGGCTTGCATACGTTGCAAGTGACAGTGGCCAAGTCTCTTATGCCACAATTCCGTGTGGCTGGCTGCAGTTGTGAATGCTAAAAGCTCTTCTTTTATTGGATTAAAAAAGAAGCTTTTCCCCTTCATTTTGACTTTGAGAATCTCCTCTCTATTTGCATCAAACACATGACAGCACCCATCTTCAAAGACCACTTTAAGACCCCTTTCAATTAGCTGGCCAACACTTAGCAAATTTTGGTTAATTTCTGGAACATAAAGAACATCAGAAATTAACTTGACACCACTGCTGCTAGTGATGGTGATGGTTCCTTTCCCTTCGACAGAAATGTAATCACCATTACCAATTTTAACTTTGGTAATTTCAAGTAGGCATCAAGCTTTTGAAAAGCTTTTTGTCATTGGTCATGTGATTTGTACAACCCTGAATCAATTAACCAACTTTCGATAGAGGTTTCACTTACAAAACAGGTTGCTACAAAGAGTTGATCTTCATCTTCTTCTTCGGCAATTTGAGCTGCACTCTCCTGCTGCTGCTGTTGATTTTTCCCTTTGCAAATCACGGCTTCATGCCCAAGTTGGTTGCATTTTGCACACTTTGCATCAGGTCTCCTCCAACATTTGAATGGGGGATGGCCTTCCTTGTTGCAGTGATGACAAGGAGGATATTTGCCCTTGAAGTTTCCCTTCTTGTTGCTGTTATGGGCTGCGGCAGAATGAGAAAAATTGCCATCTTGACCCTTCTTCTTCTTCCACTTGCTTTTATCACCTCCACGATGCTTTGCAAACAAAGCTCCTTCGGTGTTGACCTCCTCTCTCATGTGTCTCCTCTGCTCTTGTGCTTGCAAAGAATTCAACAATTCTGCCAAAGAGATTTTTGACAGGTCCTTGGTATTTTCCAAGGTAGTAATTGTAGCTTCATACCTCTCGCAGTCTGTAACTAGCAATTTTTTCAACAATTCGGGAATCACTAAAAATCGGAACCAAGTAGTCCGATTTTGTTTGCAATTCCAAGAAGTCCGATGCGAATACATCTTAATTGTTTCGGACTCCTTCATTTTCTGCAATTGAAATCTCGATAAGATTCAATACCTGCATTCCTCTTATCCTTTCATCTCCTGCATATTCTTCTTTGAGATAATCCCAGATGGATTTTGCTGACTTGTGAGACATGATCCTAGTGAAAATTGTTGCTGAAACCGCAGCAAACAAGCATGCTTTGGCCTTTGATTTCTTTGTCTTCAACTCTTTATGAGTTTTGATTTGCGTCAAGGTGGGATTGTTTGCAAGTGCAGGAATTGCATAATCCTCTTCCACTGCATCCCAAAGATCCATTGCTTCCAGATAAGCCTCCATACGAACAGCCCACATGTGATAATTCTCTCCATCAAAAATTGATGGAGCAATTGAAGAGAAGCTTGATTCAGACTCCATGATCGCAACACACAAACAAGACAACCTCACACACAGATCCCTCAAGAATAAAGCTCTGATACCAATTGAAAGTGTTTAAAAAAGAAAGAATGAAAACAGGGGAAAACGGAAATGAAGAATGCCAGAAATTAATTTGCACAGTAGCTGTTTTTACTGTTCACAAATCTTGAATGAATTGCTGTAATTGAATTGATGAAAACTGAATTGAAACATTACAATTTATAGAAGAAAAAGACACCCACGACAGCCATGATATGGACTCCATTATCATGTAACAAGCTGCCACTAAGACACGATCAAAGACACGAAGGAAAGACCACTACGCATGAAGTGAGCTGAATGTGCTGCACTTTCATTTACACGTGATCAACATTTCCTAAAGACTCGGACAAAGCTTGACTGAATTTAAGTGCAGCTGAATTAAAATAACAATGACTAAAAACAAATAATCAAACAATGCAGGACTAAAATAAATAATTAACAAAATCCAACTACATGAAACCTATTTTCAGGTAAAATATACTTGAAACATGGAATCCACTTGTCTCATGTCTGGCACACTGAGAATATATTTCCAAGGAAAATATCACCACTTATCTCACGGAAGATTTAAAATGTCCTTGTTCTGAAGCTTCTTACAATGTCTGACTCTGTAGTCAGTGAAAATATTCAGCTATACATCATTGCTTTAATGCATGCAAATTTGAGGAGGAGGGACATCAAGAACAGGCTTATTAAGCTGACCTTTTGGCGAGTAGGCTTACCTTTGGCAATGGGATTTCCATAAAGGTGGTTATAACTTGAAGGTTGCTTTCGAGGAAACAACAAATCTCTCACATAAATATTCTGAAGGATGAAAATTTTCAACGTAAGTAAAATGAGTTTGGTAGATGTGGAAGTCGCTATGAAAGGTTGGATACATTAGACATTAGAAATTTACATCGTTGACCCATCAAGCACATTTCACATTAACCTGCATGATCAGGGATTGGAGATTCCATGCAGCCTGGCCAACGATTCCATCATTGATGCTTGGCCAACAATGGTGCATAAGCTGTAGACAAGGTTGAAACCAGGCTCGCATACAGCTTATGTTTAAAGTAGGAGAAAGTCCATCTCTACCGAGACGAAAAAAGATTTAGTCAAACAGGATGAAGTTTTTGCCAGCACAATCGCATACTCAAGCCACTTTAAGCCATCAGCTTGAATCAAATACATGTCAAATCTAATTTGCTGGCTGGTAAAGAAAAAACTACCATCATATGTAGATTTAATGTATCCTACATAAAAGATCTGAAATAACATAAACCAGGGCTAGAAATAATAGCCCTGTAATTTTGTAAGACATCAAGAAAGCATGGAGTATAAATATCATGCTCCTTGCCTTCTCTTCTCTTGTTACAATATTGTTATTCTCAGGGAGCCTTTATTTCTGTTAGTGTATGATATGGTTGAGAAAAAAACCAAACAAAAAAAAACTAATTAGAATTTCTTAAAAAACTTTCAGTTCGGTTAATTTCATATTTTTTTAAAATAAAAAGGATAAACCGAACCAAACCAGTTCAAAGTAGTAAAATAACACTCCGCAAACGAATTTGAAAACAAAGCAAAGAACTGAGATTACTACAAGTAAGTGAACCAAACTGGAATTCTTAACTCTCCGTACACACAGACAACAGTTGTAATTTAAACTTTGAATGATGATGATATCCTTGTTGACGAAGCTTGACCGCGTGGAACTTCTGCTATTAGCCTATTACTACAAGCATTAAAAGGTGAAAAAGGTTTGTGTAACTTCAACGGTCACCAAAACTCGTTAGTAGGGCCAAGCATGCCTCGTAGTCGTAGATACCCCCAAGTGGCACGGTAAAAAACAAAACCCAAAAAAACCGAAATTATTTTTCAATTTTTATAGATAAAAAATCAAACTAAAACTGGTTGATTTAAACCGGTTTCGGTTCAGTTTTGATTTTTTATAAATATAATTTTGATTTGATTGTTTTTATGGATAAAAACCAAACCAAAAAATAATTACCATGGTGCATGTTGCGGGGAGAGAGAGAGCATATAATACCTCTTCTCTTACAGCTGTGTAGCTGAGGTTCAGGAACTGGCATGATAGATGCTTCAAGGACTGCAGTAGAGAATTTTTAAGGGAACCTTTCCATTGCAACATATATTATGAACCACCCTTAGCGCGAGTGAGAATCACCCTTTCTTTTGGTGGCAAAGATATCATGAATTCCATCAACATATGTCATGAACCACCCCTAGCAGCCATGTCCAGAATGTAACTTCGTAACCAGCTGATTTAAGCGAAGTTGCCTCTCCATCTCCTACCATTCTACTCCTAACCCTTGTGTTTGGTTATTTTTTCCTGCTGGCTATAATATGGTTGGAGTCGTCCAACAGAGCTTAGTTTATCTTCTTTTAGGAAGAGCTTTTATTAGTAAAACAAAAGGTCCACAACTGTTGTCGCCTTTGAAAAACTCGAGAATGGCCTTTTAAATGGACCTACAATTGTCATTTCAGTCCCTTGATACGGCCAATTGCATTTTATATCCCTTGATAGCAGCATCTCCATTTAATAACAAGCAGTGATCCTCCTCACATAAAACAGAAGCCAGCCACACAGAGAGAGATAGGGAGAGAGATTTCTATGGTCTATACTGCAAAGACCAAACATCAGTCTGTGCAATCAATTTTCTTTATGCATGTATCCGGCATCATTGCCAAAAAGATGAATGATGTATTTCCAAGTGTTAGAATCAGGTGTAAGCAATCTTAACAAGGAACAAACCCAATTTCAGGTGTGCTCCCAAACCAAAAAAGAGAAACAAATTCCTTTCCTCCTATACTACTACAAGAACAAAAATTGGAATTAGCACAACATATAGGATATGGATTATAAACTACCTTAACTGCATGATTGCATAAGGAGATAGTGGCATTGCCACTAAAGTTCCTTATAGCTCTTCCATTTCTAGAAGACGATAATTCTTTCAACTATGGCATTGCTCCTGAAATTGTGTTAAACTGCAAGTAGAGAGTAACCAATATAATGTCAATTTATCTATGTAGAATTTTACTAAATAGGGTGGAGCATGTGAGCACTCACTCAGGGTTAATTCATGTAAAGGAGTCTTAAACTCATATGTATAGATTTCTCATGTAGACTCTTGCAATTTTTTACATTACTACGTGAATCACTAAATTCCATAACTAGCATATATTATGATTCTGTCTTCGTCAAGAAGTCGGGCATTAAGGAGATATATATATAGTTGGAAATACAGCGGTTGATACAAACCAAGTTAAGTCTGAGTTTGACCTTAAAATGTCTACAGATCAGTTTTGCGAGATCAGGCATATCTCTCGAACTGAACATCCGATCAAAGTAAAATTTTACAAGTAAATACTAGACACGTGGGACTATATTGTGGTAAAATTTAAAGTCATTTGAAATTCGAGAACATATTATTTAAATTGATCAAAGTAGTTGTTACTGTTCTGGCATATTCGTTGACAAAATGTTCTTTCATGGCTATTTTCAGCCCAGTCAATCTAGACCTATAAAGGGTTAATTTTAGACAACAAAGGGACATTAAGACACCGTTTGTGCGGCCCAACCATGCTTTTCAATTATTTTGATTTTTTTATTTAAATTATTTTGATTTTTTTATGTTTTTGAATAGTTTTAATGTGCTAATATCAAAAATAATTTTTTTTTTAAAAAAAAGCATATTATTTTGATGCATTTTTTTAGCAAAAAGCATTATGAAAAGCAACATCCACCACAATGTTGCTGTGAAAAGACAAACAGCAAGTAATTACTTTTCCAGATTATTGGGAGAACGTTGCAAAGAGAACAACAGACATGTCAAAGGCTTAGTTCAATAAACAAACTACGTTAAGGTCAACGTTGCTGTGATAAAATAAAGATGATGTAATAATGGATGAGGAGAAAACAAACCGTTTCAGGAGCACATGTGGATTATATGGAAACAAATTCTTTCGATGAAGACTTTCCACAGAAGCTTTTAAGGAAATCAAACAATCTTTGGCTTCCTTGAATGGCTGTCTTTTGTTTTGGTGGTTTTCATAGGCATATTCAAAGTCTTTCTCATCTTCTTCCCCAAGTGATTGAGAAATGCATTGCACAGGTAATGATGACAATTCTCCCTGAAAATCAGAGACATCCAACAAAAGTCTTCTCTTCTTGCTACATGATTGATTTAGAACTTTCCAGTCCATAGAAAATGCAGCAAATATGTTCCATGAATTGTGTACCATTCGCAAACACCTATAATGGAAAAAAAAATACAAAGAATGATCTGTAAGAAGCACACTGAACTGAGCATTGAATTCTAGTAAGAGAAGCAAGGATTAGCATGTTCCAAAAGTGACTAGAAGACATACCTTAAAAGATATTCTGCACAACTGATTCCAATATCTTTAGAAATAAGGTAATCGAGTAGCACTTGGTGGTCATAATGCAACTGTAAGGGAACAAGAAGCATACGTGTCAAAATATAATTGGTTTCTTTGTTTTTTTTTTTGGGGGTCAAAACTTGCCTCAGCAAGGAATAGATGGAATAGGTATACAGGATTAAAGAGGTTTGAGACATGATGAGTAGCATCTTTCAGATATTGAGATGTCTTCTTATCTCCATTAAACCTAAATATAATAGAATAATCAATTATGTGCCCTAATCAATTCTATTTAAATATTGACAACAAAGAAACGGACATATTCAATTTTCACCATTGCTCAGAACAGGATGGCACACTCAGCAGTTGCAAAAGGACCTTAAATAATACATCATCCTGCATTTCATGGTAGACAAAGCAATTAGAGAATAGAAGCCACAGTGGAGTATCCATGAAAGGGAAAAACAATCTGAAGATCAGGCTAATTGTGGCACGCATGCAAATTGAGAAACTTCCAAAATTTAAAAAGAGTTTCCATGGGTTAAATGACAAACCTCATGCAGATATAACTGGAGGAAAGATAAGGAAAAGCCCATGCACCTTTTCCAGATACCTTTCATGATCAACTAATATATCATCTGGAAGATGCCCTTGCAACCAATTATAAAGCTCCAGTAAACCTTTATTTCTGCTACAATAATCAAGATCTGAGACTGAGCCCAGAGTCAAGCAAGACCTGAGAATTGTCTTTGAAGTCACACATTGCTTGATTGTCTCTCCTGTGAGACTCATCAGACTGAAGCAACATCTTAGAAAAAGGAGCAGAGTCTGCCTCTGCAAATGAAAGGAATGCATGCCATCAAGTTCTCCATTAGAAAGACCTAACAAGAAAGGAGAACCTTCTAGGCATTCATCCTGACCAGCCTCCAGCTTGCTTATGGGTTTCTGCAAAAGCTCTTCGAAGTGCTCGTGAAGAAGTTGCAACCATAAAATAAGAGTAGAGCAATCTAGACAGGTTTTGTAACTAATTCTCAGCATTAGCATCTGCAGAACACATTTAAGTTATTGCAAGGATAATGAAGTTCAACAAAAATGATATATGCAGCCAAGTGATAATTATTCCATATCAGTGGGGCATATTATCATGCACTTCAGCAAATCACACTAAGCATTTCTAAGATAATTAAAATGCAATGCAAAGGCAACATCTAGCATATAGAATAAAGGAAAAGATTCCTGCTTTGATAGCGAAAACAAGCAAGTCTTTAATTCATCTCAATATGATTTTCCTAAGAAATTTTATATGAAAAATATCCTCCTCCACTCTATACAATTGAAAGAAAACAGAGATAATTTCTCAAAAAGAAAAAACAAGGAAAGAAAGGAAAGAAATAAGATAAATCAATACCAACAATTTGTGTCTGAAGTATTGAGAGACTGGCAGCATCACACTCTTCCCTTTCTTGCTAAGGCACCAGTGTGCAAGTTTAGGAACAAGACTGATGACCATGGAGAGAACAGGATACTGAACTTGGGAACCAACCTCAGTTTCCACTGCACCACTTTGCTCAACCAAAGAGCAAAGGAGCTGAATAAAATTTCCTAGAAACAGAACTTTTCAGCTCTTTTGCACCAAAACATCTGAAAACTGAAGCATCCTTAGAACAGCAATTCTGAGGATCGCCATCCCAAGTGTAGCAAATCTGATCAACATGAATCTCATCCATGGACTCCCAAGGCACATTTGAAAGAAAGGAACTGACAGAACCCACATACACTTCAAGAAGTTGATCATCACACTCTTGCTTCAAATGTTTCAATATATTTCTCAAAACTAGAACCATCCCTGCTGCTGCAGACCAGTCACCACTTTTCAAACTAGATTTTAAGACTACATAACTTGAAAAATCACAATTTGAATCCTCAACTCCAGTTCTTGACGGTTCCCAAGAACAAAATAACACATTGGCAATCGCCAATTCAAGACAAGTGCACAATGAATGAATAAGAGAATCCCACCCACTCCCCTGCAAAAAAATCATAAAACTAACAACAGTAAATCACATAACACACACCTGTGCACCATAAACCATGACATGCAAATAAGATTAACTTACAGACAAAGCCACAAACTCAGAAAAGACTACAAGAACGTTGCCCACCAAATGTTGTACATATTGACTCTCAACTATAAGAAGAAGCATCTGTCAAGAAACAACCCACAAAAGTCAATTTCACAAAAACAGAGTATGAGGCTCGATATAATAACAAAAAAAAAGATGAAGTAAGAACAGAACAACAAAGAATGTGTAGCTTAAACAAAGGTTTGAATAAATATCACATGCCATAAAACATGCTTAGATTTATTGTAAACCACTCCCCAAAATCATGTTATTGTCTCATTAGGACTCCCACTCCAAAATCTCATCCACCTTTAGGTAGAAAGGAATTTGATCCCTTCTCGGTCAGTTTTCTCTTCTCTTACCCTTACACTGTCACTGAAAAATGAAAATAAAGCGGCCTTGATTTATCTACATAACATTAATATTTTGAACAATTAGCAGAAACAAAGAACTAAAAAATTTCAAAAACAAAAAAAAAGGCACAGCATGAGATATGAGATTACCAAGTCAGTTACTATCTTAATCAAACAGCTGTGCTCCTCATGATGCAGCACCGATTCACCATAACATTTCTTCTTACTTTCAGTCTCCTGTAGAATAAATAAATTACAGCTTGAAAATCATGCAAATTTTGTTTCGAAGTTCATCAATCAAAATTAAATGGGAAGAAAAGAGAGTACTTTACTTTATCAAGTTCTCGAATCCAGGTCTGGATTTCTTTGAAAATCTGAAACAAGAAAAATTCAATGTAATGTAATGAAATAGCGAATGAGAGAGGATTCAATGAGTGAACCGGCGATAACCTGAGAGAGAGAGATTAGAAGATCCCTCTCCTTCGTTTTTGTTGTTTCCGGTCCCGGCAGGCTGTCGACCAGACGGCAGAGCCGAGAGAGTTTGGAATCAGGAGACATTTTTAAGGGTTTACTTATTTTGGCTTTCAGCTTCAAAATATTGGTGATATTGTGGCGCTGTGATGGTGACTGTCTGTAACTAACTGGGTGATCGGCCGCGGCGAATGAAAACGCTGCGTTTTAAAAGATGGACTACACTTATATAAATTGAATGTTTTTAGTCAACAATTTTGGACTAAGGATTTGGAAAGTACTCAATTATAGAAACTAATTTATTAATTATGTAAAGTAAACCTTTTCAATTATTCATATTTCATAGTAAATGAAACGATGCTTCCTTTTCTTTTTATTTTATATTTTCCTTTTATTTCTGTTTATTTACAATTAATTTATTCTTTTTTAATAATTATTCAATGATATTGAGATATTACATAAAATATAGAAAGGAAAATTGAAACTAAAATAAAAAGTTACGGGACTCACACAAATTATAATTTTAAATGACATTCATATACACCACAAAACCAGTTTAAGAGAATCAAATTAGAATTTACCTCCTTTTTTTAATCACAGCCAAGGGTGGTAACTTTACACTATAGACTATGGATATTGGATACATTAAGATTATTTAAATAAAAACAGAGTTGTGCTGACCATTGTGGTTGTAAATTGTAATGCTATTCAGTAGGGTTTTTTTTTCTTTCTTTGGTTCTTTGAGTTTTTTTTTAATTACTTTTGGTCCCTTGATTTTTTTTTGTTTTTTTTAAATTGTTCCTTTGACATTGTGTTTATTTGGCATTACGCTTGATAATTTGTTTTGGTTGCCTAGGTTAAGGGTTCTCACGGTGTCGATAAAAAAAATCACGGCTTGGTTGATGCCTGATTAGGAAAAAAAAATATTTACAAGATTTAAGACAATTAAAGCTTTCGGGGCTAAATTTAAAGATTAAAGAATGGTCTAACCCCTTTTTTGGGTTGCATTAGTGAATAAAGTGAACGAGGCAGAGAAAAATGTTTAGCCTCTTTTTCTTATCAGTTGATTACTTCTCAATTTGATCTTTTAACATTGATTTTATGTGAGGTTTGGCTTAGTGGTTTGTTTTGGTTGTCTAGATATTGGGATCTTAGGTGGTGAGCAGCTCATGCTTGGTTTCGCAAAATAAAAATCAATTTTACTTATCTTAAACAATTTGGACTTGAGGAACCAAATTTGAAGTTGAAAAATGAAGTAAGGATGAAATTGAATGAATAGTAAAGAAATGGATGGCACATATTTTACATGTGTAAAAAAAGAGTTGTCATGCCTTAGAGATACATGTAGCCTCCTCGAACATTGAAATTTGATGCTCTATCATGTCTATAAAAATCATCTCAAAAAGGGCTACTAAGTAAGGTGGCACATGGTGGGAGTCTTGAGATAATGTGTTGTTAGTTGGTCAATCTTCTTTTCTTTCTCTTCATCTCAGGTTTCATGTCATGCTTTGTTTAATTTCTTTTATGTCAATTATGGTTCTTGTTATTTATTTTTTCTTTTGATCCTTTTTATGATTGAATTACTTTTAAATTTTTTCTTCAACATTTATACTAAATAAGGGTTTGACTTTTTTTTTAATTTGCTTTATATGTAGTAATTCTAGTTTCATGACATAGGTTGCAAGTTTCGAAGGTTGACTTGGTTTTCTTCTCTTAAAAAGGTTTGTTATATGTTTTTTTTTAATTTGTTTTATATGGTGTAATCCTAGTTTTATGACCTAGGTTGCAAGTTTAGAAGGTTGACTTGGTTTCCTTCTTTTAAAAAAGTTTGTTCTCAATTTTATCCTTGAATATTTTCTGAGTTAGTAATTGGGTTTCATATAAAAAAAATTATTTAATATATATGGGGTTATTTTATTCTTATGCATTGAGTTATGAGTTTTGCAAGTTAACTCAAATTTTTTTGTTATAATTTTTTTTTAATTTCACCTTTCAACATTATGTTAGTTTGGGATTTGATACTTGTAATCCTTTTAATTTTCTTTCATGTAGGTTTATCTTGTTCTAATGATCTAGTTTGCAAGTCTAAAAAGTTTATCCAATCATTTTGTTTTGCCCTTTACCAATCCAATATGCTCTTATTATCCCATATGCAAAAGTTTTGAGTTTCTTATTAGAATTTTTTATATCTAGAAAACACATCAACAATATCTTTATATATTTTTTTAAAAGTATTGAAAATAATTTATTTGACCCTTGCCAATATGGCAAAAAGATCTAGTCTATCCATTAAACTTGTGTCCATGTAATAATATTAACTTATTATCTTGAGAAAAAAAATAAAATATATTATTTAATAGAGGACAATGAAAACAATTAACAACATTTACTTATTGAAATATCAAGATTTATATTATCATTTTATAATACAATTAATTACATTAGGATTGTGACCAATTTAAGTGATTAAGGTTAATTTTAATAAAAGAATGTCTTATTATCTTAAAAAATAAAAAATACATATATTTCTAAATGATCGTGAATTAAAAAAGTATTTTTTTTTATTCTTTAAAGAAAATAATTCATTCTTTTAAATAGAGAATGTTTTAGGGTTCAATATCTACTTGTAAAACATTCTATAGTTTCCTAGAAAAAAAAACTTAAAAATATAAAATTGTAAAATATATGATAATTAATTACTTTTTTTATTGAAAATAATTATTTTTAGAAAAAAGGATCTAGGTTTGTTTAAAATCATTCACTATTTAATATATATTTTACAAAACTAGTGTTTATTCTGATAAAAAAAAACATTGCTAACCACTAATTAATAAACACCTTATAAATTATTTTTTCATATTGAACTACTAATTTTGAAATAAAGAGCAAAATTAGGATGGAAAGTTGAAAAATAAATTGGAAAACATATATAACGAATCTAAATCCTCACAATTTTAAATGAAAATAATATTTAAATCTATTTAATTTGATACAATAATTTAGATAAAACATCACTTTAGGATGCAAAAGAACCAAGTGTATTATTCTTAAATTAGCTAGTGCATCAAACAAAACTATTTTTTTATACAAATGATTTTTAGGCACCGGTTGAAAGTGTTGTTGAACCACATTTTTTATTTTAATTTTAATTTTAATTTTAATTTTTTTGAGAAATTTTTAAATTTATTTTTCTAAGGGGATGTATATAAACATTGTTTTACTCTATTAATCTGAGACGATAATAAAATGTCAACCAGCATGATAGTGGTCCCAAAAGGAAGCGACATGTAGTTCATCAGCCCATTCAAGCCCTTTATTCTTCTTTGAAGACACTCACCGGTTAAACAGGAGTATCTAGAAGGGATCAATTGTGGGCGGGTGTAGCACTTTACCTGTTCTTTCTTGTATGAACCCTCTTTCTGTAACAGCCCTGATACAAAAATGCACCACCATAACCTCTCTCAAAAAGGCTTATCAACTCCACGCCCTAAATCCTCACAACCACGATCTCAACAAGCTATGCGCAATGTCCATATTTGAACAACAACATCCTCTCTATGTACGCCCGTTGCGGTTCTCTTTTCAACGCAAAGAAACTGTTCGACAAAATGCCTCAAAGAAATATTATTTCGTATAACGCATTAATTTCAGCTTTTTCTAGAGATTTTAATCATGGATTTTTGAGCTTGAAGTTATTTGCGCTGATGGGTAATCAAGATTTGAGGCCTAATGGGTCGACTTTCTCGAGTTCACTTCAAGCTTGTTGTTTTCTTGAGGATTGGTTTATGGGGTCAGTAATCCACGGTCAAGCTGTTAAGCATGGGTTTGTCAATGATGTATTTGTTCAGACATCGTTGCTTGGGATGTATTCGAATTGTGGGGATCTGGAATCTGCAAACAAAGTTTTTGGCTGTGTTGTAGAGAAGGATGTTGTTTTGTGGAATTCCATGATATTTGGGAACTTGAAGAATGAGAGTTTAGAGGAAGGGTTTTTTATATTTGGTGAAATGGTGAGGCATGGCGTTGTTCCAACTGAGTTCACACACTCAATGTTACTGAATGTTTGTGGTAAATTGGGAGATTTGTAGGTGTGGACAAGTTATCCATGCACAAGTTATTGTTTTGAATGTACTAGCCGATTTGCCTTTGCAAAATGCGTTGCTTGACATGTATTGCAGTTGCGGTGACACCAAAACTGGATTTAATGTCTTTAATAAAATTGAGAACCCAGATTTAGTTTCTTGGAACTCTATGATTTCTGGATATGCGGAAAATGGAGAGGGAGTGGATGCTATGAATCTGTTCCTCCAGTTGGTAGGAGTGTTTCGTCCTAAACCGGATGAATATACTTTTGCTGCTGTTATTTCTGCTACTAGTGCATTTTCGGCAACTTGTTATGGGAAACCTCTTCATGCCCAGGTTATGAAAGTGGGATCGGAGAGGAGTGTCTTCATAGGAACTACATTATTGTCAATGTATCTGAAAAATGGTGATACTGAATCCGCTGAAGAGGTTTTCAATATGATTGAAGAGAAGGATGCTGTTCTCTGGACTGAAATGATTGTGGGTCATACTAGATTAGGTGGTGGGGAAATTGCGATAAAACTATTCTGCATGATGTGTCATGAAGGCCACAACACTGACAGTTTTGCTCTTAGTGGAGCTTTGAGTGCCTGTGCTGACCTTGCAACTTTAAAACAAGGAGAGATGATTCATACCCAGGCTGTAAAAAGAGGATGTGATGCTGAAATATCTGTTTGTGGAAGTCTTGTACATATGTATGCAAAAAATGGTGATCTTCATGCTGCTCGATCAATATTTTGCCAAGTTTCAAACCCTGATTTGAAGTGCTGGAATTCAATGCTTGGGGGCTATAGTCAACATGGAATGGCAGAGGAGGCAATGATACTCTTTGCTAAGATTTTAGTCAATGGGTCAAAAACCTGATCAAGTAACATTTCTGTCCCTTCTGTCCGCTTGCAGTCATAGTGGCTTGGTTGAAGAAGGAAAGCTCTTGTGGAGTCATATAATGAAAAATGGTGTTATACCTGGGCCTAAGCATTACTCTTGCATGGTTAGTTTATTAAGTCGAGCTGGATTGCTGGACGAGGCAGAAGCACTGATTATCAAATCAACTTACAGCAAAGATCATTTGGAATTATGGCGAACTTTGCTGAGCTCTTGTGTCCATAAAAGGAATTTGTAAAATAGGAGTTCGCGCGGCAGAAGAAATATTAAAATTAGAGCCAGAAGACAGTGCAACACACATTCTGCTTTCAAATCTGTATGCCGCTGCAGGGAGATGGGATGGTGTTGCCGAAATGAGGAGAAAGATGAGAGGACTGATGCTCGAAAAAGACCCTGGACTAAGCTGGATTGAGGGAAAAAATAATATTCATGTATTTTGTTCCAGTGACCAATCAAACCCGGTGATTGATGAAGCCAGATCTGAACTGCGTAGATTGGAAGGGAACGTGATGAACTTAAAAATCCTCTAAGTTTCCAGAATTGATAGTTTGTTTAGATTAGACTAGTGACTAATCACTTAGAATACCTTTCTTCATTCGTGGGAAGCAGTTGCTCTGGAGTAGCCAAATCTCTGAACATGGCTTAATTGATCCTAGCCTTCAGCAGCTCTATTTTTGCAACCCATTCTACTGATTGCTTTTCAAGCCTCTCACTAGCCTAGTTTGAGAGGTTATTATTAGTCAAATCAGAGGCAGCAGCAGTGATGTTGGGGGATTGAGGAAGAACACAAGAACTGTAATTAAACCAATATTAGACCCACTTTGTTCCAAATCCTCTTTTAATTTCAAAATTCTCAAATAACAAAAACCATGAATTTTCATTCAATCAAAGCTAACAAAATCGTTGATGATGGCTGAAGGAATAAAGCTTTTGATGATTGTAGTAATGACGTGTAGGTGACCGCGTTTGTAGTCATGGCTTGGTGGTGGATGATGGAACGGTGGAGGTTATTGCTCATGCTGATGGCATAGGAGGAGGTAGGTAGCTTATGCCTGAAGGGTAAAAATAGAAAGAGCAGAAATAGAAATAGAAAACATATTACTGGAAATTTCATGTTCGATTTTGCAGAATAGAAAGAGCAGACCATAAATAAATGAGGCAGACAGACGGAGACAGTAAATTTACATATGATAAATGATGAGATCAGCCCAACATCAAATGTAATCAAGTAAATGATTTATTAGTGGTGTCAAGTGGAGCTATTACAAGAGCTAAGATAAAAAAATTTAAAGAGACATTAACGGGTTATTTCAGAGTATATGAAGCAAGATGAGCTTAAAGGGTATAAATGACACATATGAAGCTTAAAAAGTAGCTTCTAATTCATTTAATTCAAGTTCAAAAAAGGTGTCATTTAAGTTTGTAAAAAAAAATGATATGTTAGGTTGTATGTGTGCCTTGATTTCAGCTTATTTTTCATAAAAGTATATAAATTTCAAATCAGCATATTATTCTTCTAAGAAAGCAAGGAAATTCCTTTAGAATACTAACATAGCATGAACATTGTTTGCATAATCATGGTAATCACAAACCCATGTTTTATATCAAAATGTTCTCTTTCAACATCATTTTCCTCATTGTCATAGAATTGTTATGGTTCATTCCAATCCATAAAAAAGAAACTAGAATAGTAAAAATTTTGTTTCAACATTATATTGTTCTTGATCATGAGATAGTCGCTTTTACTCATGTCTTTGAAATGGGTTCTCAAAACTGGTCCTGGATATGTGACGTCTCTTCATGCAATTCTTTAGTTTTTTTCTTTTTGATATCTATCAATCAATGAGGTAATTTTTCAACTAATCTCTACACGTTTATCATTGTTAATTGACAATATACAAATAACCTCAAGAAATCAATAGGCATTGATATCTACTAACGTAATTAAAAATAATACAAAAAACCAACAAGGAACACGAACATATAATTATGTTGAACATGTCCTAAAAGACAAACTAAACATCTTTATTTATATTAGTCATGAACCTAAATAAAATAAGGAAAAAATAATTCTTAAATTTAATGATTCTTAAACTGAATAATTAAAAAAAAAATCATAAACTAAATAAAAGATAAAAACATCATTAAAAAGATATTCTCCTAAACTAATTAAATATGAAAATAATTAACCTAAATTTCCTCTTGATTAACTAAGAAAATGGTATCACCTGTTATTCAAACTATTAATATCACCCTATGTGAATGTTACTCAGAGATAGGTTCTAATATTTGACAAGGGATCAAAGCATATTTCAAATCATGGCACATAAGGACATTATTGTGGTAATGGATGGAATGGTTGTGCTTGGTCTTTGGAAGTTGTGGTCAAGGTGGTGTTTTTTATATTGATTACCATTTTTCTTATCATTATCAAGGTTCAAGTGGATTTTATTATTGCCTCGCTGCTAACTTTATAATTTATAGTATCATTCAACAACATACTGTCCATAACAGTATAATGGTGCCTCCACTTTTGCTATTAGCATGACTCTCCATAGCAAGTTTATTACACATGGAGTCTTTCAACTTGATTAGTTTATTGATCCATATCAAGTTTCTTCATTCATAGACTTAGAAGAAGAAAAAAAATTGTCTCTGATAATATTTTTGTTAATGTTGAGGAGTTAAATGATATTTTAAGAACTAGCATTAAATGATATTTTAAGAACTAGCATACATATAGACATTGAAGATGATTATAACATTAAATTAATGTAAAAGATTGTGATGATGACAATGATGAAATTGAAGAAAAATAAGACAATTTTGATTAATTTGCATAACTTGAATTTGTAATGAAATTAAATATAATATAATATTTCTTGACAAAATTAAATTAAATTTTATAACAATGATGTGAATTTATCATCACATGATAATAAACCATTTATTTTTTATGATATTATTAGGGCAAGTCCAATGGGAGTAGCCATCAGAGCAGGCAAAGGCAAAATTTAAAAAAAAATTGACTATTTTTGTTAAATTTGTGTCTCTAACGGGGAGAGCTAAATGGAGAGCCAAAATGGCTTTTGCATCTTCAGGAGCCATTCTCACATATTTCTCCTGCAGAGGCAAAAAAAACAATTCGACCGTTGTAATGTTACTGTTGCATTGACCAGCCAATTCCAACACAGCAACACAATGAATTCAACAATTGAAAAAACACAATATATTTTCCAGCCAATCCGAAAAAGAACAATCACAGAAAATACCTTCATCAAAATCCAACGAACAGACTGCATCTTCAGTTCCTATCAACTACAAACAATTGATTTGTGGCAAAGATCAAAAATATAAAATATGAAATGGGAGGGGGGGCAGAGTGAGAGTGAGCATGAGAGGTGGGAATGCAGCCATGGAAGGAGAGGGAGCCGAGTGAGAGTGAGAAGGGGCGGCCATGGGAGGAGAGGGAGCTCAGTGAGAGAGGGACGGCCATGGGAGGAGAGGGAGCTCAGTGAGAGTGAGAGAGGGAGCCGCCAAGTGAGAGTGAGGGGGTTGCCATAGTGATAAAAGGGGTAGGGTTTCGGGTGAGTGTGTGTGGGTGTGGGTGGGTGGTTGGGAGGGTAATTAATAATAATATTTAGGGGGAAAAATAAGAGGGTAATTAATGATAATATTTAGCAAAAAAAAAAGGTAATTAATAATAATATTTAGCATAAAAAAATAATTATATGAAATTGGTAAATTAGAAATTTCTTGATCAGATAGCTTAATTACATATTTTAAATTTACCGTTAGATTTATAAACTGTTTAAATTTTGTGTTTAGAACTGTTGTGCATTTATTCGTAAATAAATATTTTTATAAGTTTATTAATACTGTAATTTTGATAGAATTTGAGTTAGATAGAATGTCATATGGGGCAATCACATAATTTATTTTTTATGCAGATGGACTCAAATTTGCCAAACTCATTCACCAACAGATTTCATGCAATTAATTTCTTATAAGTGAGTCTGAATAGATTGTTTAATTATAATTAAATTAATTTTTTTATTTAAATATAAAAAAAATTAATGTTGGAAGGTTTTTCAAAAGCAATTATTTAATTATATAACTTACTCCTATTAATTGTATAATTAATTGCATAATTAAACTACATACAAAATAATTGCACTATATTTAAAATAATATAAAAAAAATGGCTCTTCAAAATGGCTCTTACCATTGGAGCATACATCAACAAAAAAGCCATATAAACACTATTCAAGGAGCCATTTTACAGATTTGACTCTTAAAAATGGCTCCTACCATTGGACTTGCTCTTATTATATATAAAAGTGGTGTTAATGTGTTGTGTTATGATTTTAAATATTTGCAGGATGGATAAATAAGGAATAAAAATATAATCTAGATGCAAAAACTATTTTATACTAATAGGATTATCGATGGAATGTAAAGTACCAATTTATATATCGATAAATTAAGTATGTCGATATATTTTAGAGATTCTAAGAGCATCCAATCCTCAATGGCATTATTTATTGTGTTCATTTCGTATGGAATCACAAATATATTGATTTCATGAGTTTATTCTAGAGATTTTCAAAATTATTCGCTTCTTAATGACATTGTTTATGGTGCTCGTTACATATAGAATCATCATAAGTTGATGTTTTTCAGTGTTTTCCCTAGAGGTTTGGAATTGTTCACTTCTAATAAATAACATTATTCATTGTGTTCATTTCATATGAAATCATTAATGGTTAATGTTTGTTGTTGCTTTCTCGAGAGGTTTGAAACTATTCATTTCACAGTGGCACTATTCATTATGTTCATTCCAGATATTATCATTAATGGTTAATGTTTGCCGGTATTTTCTAAGAGTTTTAAAACTGTTCAGTTTATATTGGAATTGTGAATTGTGTTCATTTTAGATGGAATCACTAATGGTTGATATTTCTTGATATTTTCCCAAGAGGTATAGAATTGTTCACTTCATAGTGGCATTGTTTATTTTGTACATTACTATGGAATCATCAATTATTAATATCCATCAGTATTTTCTTATGAGGTCTGGAATTATTTACTCATTTTGACATTATTCATTTTTTTTCATTACTGATAGGCCAAAATGTCATCGGTGATATTTGAGAGGGTTTTTGAAAACTCTTTATTAAATAAAAAAAATTAAATACTACAGAAGGAATCATCAATGGTTATGTTAAAAATATTAATATTTATTTTATTTTTAAATTTGTCAATAAAAAAACCCCAAATTAAAAGAGATAACCCTTAATTTCTTAACAAACATGCAAAATACTCTCTTCCTATCTCTGCCTATATTTTTTTCTTTTTATGCACTCATCCTTTATCTTTTAAAATTCCTCTCATTCTCTTCTTCCCTCACTCTATCATCGTCCCCAACATCCTCCACATCAGATAATAATTCCTTTTTTTGTCAAGTTAATTAGCTTTTTTTTCACTCCCAAGTTGTCCCAAATATTATAGCAATGTCCTCCACACAAGAAACAAGAGGATTTCATGGTCACTCTTTCTCTTTTTAAAAATAATAATTTATAACATAATTTATTTTTGTTTTTATGGCATTACATGTTTTATATATAGTGTACCAACCATTGGTTCCTCCCAATTACTTTTAACCAATAATATTTGACCGTCTAAATTATTGCATGGGAAGAAGTTAAATCTCAGACAACACAATTTAGTATTGAGACAACCCAACTTAGATATAAGATGGTGAACCCAAAGGATAAAGTGAATGTCCTAAAGCATTTGTTGTCAACTCTTACTAGTACATGTGGTCTAACTCGTTATATTTAATTCCAACAAAGATCCACTTTCTCCTCCTCTTTTTCCTTCAGATGATGTCCGCTAGATAAATTGTGTTCAATAATATTTAAAAAAAAATATCAGTTTTTTTTAGTTTTATGCTTTTGTTTTTTCCTTATTTTTTATTTTAATTTTAAAACAAATTCAATATGATAGATATGGAATTCACATCATTACCATTGGATGTTCATTCATAAACAGAATGATTAACGAAATAAGTCTCTCAAAAAATTTCGGAAAGCTGGAAAAAAAAGTATAGAACCTGTCACTATTAAATGTAAATATTTGATGGTTTAATTTCATTAGTAATAGACGTATGATCAACCGATGGACTTACCAATGGTAAATTCTGTCAATAATATGCCATAATCATTAATGGATTAACTAATGCAATGTTTCAATGGATGTATTCCAGTAGTGCTTCCACCCCGACAAGACTCATCGATGACACGTTTTCATTGGTGATTATTATATAGATAGAAAATACAACTTATACAAGGACAAAATATTATATCAATGTAAATCAATTCTAGGTAATGTTTGGTTCTACGATCCAAACAACACTTGTTACCCTCGCAATCAAGACACTTAAAAGAGAATTCTAGTGAAGACTTGCAAGGCAAGCCCTACATGTAGACGTCACCGGTCTGGCTTGGTTGGAGGAACTCTCGTCCGTGGTACTCTTCAAACTTTATGTAATTGATAGATATATTGTGAAGGAATTACTCAGAAAAGGGCAGAGAAGAATATCAATGAAATGAGTTGCGATTCTCTTCTCTCTCTCTCATCCCTCACTTCTTCTGTGTTGCTTCTTTTTTCTTCTTCTCGAAGCATCCAATTCCATTGTAATCCAACTTGATCCTATCCATCATTATCGCTATATAGATATGATTTCAACCTTAGGTTAGCAAATTCGGGAAAACAAATATGGCCCTATTCATCATTATCTTCTAGATAAGAGAAAAATATTTGAGATCTGTGTAGCAAGTCTCAAATTTGAATAAGGATGTGTATTTTTTATAAGAACATGAGACAACTAGATTTTTTTTTTTTACTCAACTGTGTTCACAAAATACACTATTTTCTTAAATAAAATAAAAAATCGGGAAAAAAATATGTACCATGCCACACTATAAACGATCGTTAAACCCTAATTTAATATGGAGGACACGTTCATCAACTAGCTTGATCACATCTCGTCAGAGATAAACCAAAAGGGGGGAGAAAAAAAGAAGTGATGGTAATTTTGTTTGTGATATCAAGCGTAATTTACTATCTCAACACTTAAATACTACATAGTAATCTTGGCCCTCCAACCCATAATTGGAGCCAAAATCCAGAAGACATAATAAACAGGATACACCAAAATAACATACTAAATCATTTAAAACCATTTGCTGGAGTTGAAATTGCTAGCTCAGGCCAGGAAAAGCAATCCCCGCCAGCAAAACAATTTTCCGGGCCACTCTCAAACTGCCATGTGTTGTCCAATCCAGCTGTGACAGTAACCCCGACATGACCACCGACACCAGCACCACCGTCTCCTATTCCGGGAAAAGACCAGAGCCCTCTTCCAAGCCCACACTCCATATCTTCAAGCCCATGCCCAAGTCCATGTCCAAATCTTCCAAGAGTCAAAATCCCAGCTGGGCCTGGAGCACTCAACAAAGAAGTAAAACTCCCACCCAGAGCACCACTGCCACAACCACCGCTTCCCTTCCCGTCACCGCCACCACCAAAATGTACCGGAAAACCCTGACTGGCTGTGAAGGGAACCAGCACTGGGGTGGAATGCAACGGTAAGTCATCGATGTTATTGTCAGGACCGACAAAGGAGGCAGCTGTAGTGGAAGAAGTACGTGACCTCTTAGCATTTCTCCGAGTGCCACCACCAATAGGGATGTCGCGGAGAGTGCCACCGTGAGTCCAGTAACGGCGGCAAGACTTACAGAAGTGGCGAGGCTGACAGAAATTGTAGTTGTTGTAGTAACAAAACTTAGTGTTTGTTGAGTCACAACGTGGACAGGGCAAGTGCTCTTGTTCTTGAGGTGGTGCCCCTTCAGGCTTAGTTAATGTCGGTGCTGCCGATAGCGGTGGTCTCCTAGTTGTTTCACACTCCGTTGGCATTTTTGGCTTCTGGGGGCAAGGAAAGTGCTGGACACTTGAAGTTTGGTTATGTTTTGCTGTGTTTGAAGATAGAAAACAGAGCTTGTGGGGTATTGAAATGTGGAAGACAAAGGGGGCGGGCGGGATGGTGAGGGCGGAGAATCTGAGAATTCCGAGGGATATAAGAGGGAGCAGGGAAGGAGAGAGAGACGAGAGAGAGAGACTGAGAGAGAGAGAGAGAGAGAGAGGCTTTTAGAGAGAGTGTTTTACAGTGTTCTGTTATGCAGGCGTAGGCAGGCAGGCAGGACATATTAAGGGGGTGGGGTCGACGAGTGAGCTCTACGGTTGTGTAAGCTTAGCTTTCTTTCTCATTCTCCCCTGCTTTGTAACGACATGCGGCTGCTGCTGTTTTGATAGTCTTGAAATACACAATTCAGATTAGTGTCTGCCTAATCTTTTCTTGGTTTACGAGGTGAATTTGACTTGGAGTCTGTGTAATAATGTTGTTTTACCTCGTTAGCTTTTGTAACCAGAGTTGAATCTTTATAATTTAATAATATCGACACCATAAATATTAATTAATTGATTAATTGAGATATTATTTAGTTGATAAATTAATAATTTATAGAGGTATTCTTTATTTTTTCCCAAATACTGAACTTGTTTCATTACCCGATTGTGTTGGAATATTATGAATTATTATTCTTTTATGTATTTATTTAACCAAAAACAAGTTTTATTAAATAAAAATCGTTGATCTATCCACGAACTAAAATTGCATTCATTGTATACTTAATTAATATACTTCATAAATATCAATTTGCATCTAAAAGCAATCATAACCACAATTGTTAAAAGTTTAATTTCCAACAAAATCAAACAAGAATATCAAATATGATCAAGAGCTGAACATAGTATCTAACAACCAATATTGAGAAAGTTGATGTCAAAAGACATAAAACAACAAAATCTTCAATGCTATAAAGGTTTTGTATTAGTGGTTTGTTCAATACAAATATGAAAAACATGTGAATATAACTAGAGAACTAATCATGAAGAAGGCAAAGAGAATTTATTAAAAAGATACCATGAAGATTGTCGTTACGTTTGATTTTTCACTCTTTGTTTGCTACCATTCTCGGAGAGGGGAGACGGTGCGTGGAAAAGATGGTTTCTTATAATTATAAAATTACGATTATATTTTTTGAAGTCGCCACCTAGTATTTAGATCATTAGGAAACTTAATGGTCTACTAGAGTCCGAGTAAAGAGACTTTATTGTGCAAGGAGAAGACACATCATCCATAGTGCACCCTACCTAAAGTAAGTTGCATTGTTGTTTGATTATTTTTTTAAATCAGATTTTTTTATTCGTTGAACTTTTTCTAAAGTTCGAGGTAGATCTCTTTTTGGGAGAAAGTCTCTACCTTATTGGGTCGACAACCTAACCGTTCTAAAATCTAATTTTTAGTACTGCATTTATTGTACTTTTAATATCTATGGTATACTTTAGAGCATCTCCAAGTGAAAAGGGTATTTAGAGAAGCCAAATTAATAATATGGCTTGTTGAATAGTGTAAATATAATATTTTTTATATTTGCACTCCAATGGAAAAAATATCATTTAATATATATAATATTGATATAACTATTTATTAATAATAAATAACTAATACATGTACAATCAAAACTATTTTTTTGCATATAAATATATTAAACAATTTTGGCTCTTTTTATCAAACATGTAGGAATAACTCTTTAACTTAGAAATGTTATTTTAGCTTTTCAATATAGCTCTCTCCTTGGAGCTATGAAAATGAAGAATAAAAGCTATTTTTTGTCTTTTTCCTTTGACTTTTCTGTTAGCTCTCTCATTGAAGTTGCTCTTATAATGTAATTTTACAACCCTATAATTAAAGTTTACAACTAAAAAAAATGAACAAAAAGATTTGTTGAAAGATTTTTTATATGTGGCTAAAATCTAATGGATAATTATAAATTGGTTATAATATCCCATTTTCATTTTTAAAATATGAAAAAAGATTTGATTTACAAAAAATATGCTAAAATATTATTTGTTTTTTTTAATGCATTCTTCTATATTTTATTTTTTAAAATGTAATTTTTTATAGTTTATTCTTTAGAAATAAAATATTCAGACTGTACTAGACCCAACAAATTGGTCGACCAACAACCCTCTCAATCAGGTCACGCTTGGCATAACGTTCATCCCTCCCTACTGTTCATCATGTGAACAGTAACGGATGAAGCAGAAAAAGGAGGCTACCTATTGTTGTCACTGTGTAAAGGAGATCGGACTAATTCTGTCGGTCGTAGGAGGCATCAAAAGTCTGCTGCAATGGAGATGGAAGGAGAAGTTGTCGATGTGTGTCACTGGAGGAACACTGTTGTTGCTACCAGAGGATACAAAGGAGGAGTTGTCGTCGGTGTCAACGGGCTACTACTAGTCTTGGCGGACGGAGATACGGAAGCTGCTGAGGGAAACGAGGGTCGACTGTTACCGGATGGAAGCTACTGAGGCTGACGGTGGAGAAAAGAAAGATCGAGCTTGCCAGACAAAAGAGAAAATTTTACTCCTTGGCTAGTGGGGTTGTATCATTCTTTAATCTTTAAATTTAGTCCTCAAAACTTTAATTGTCTTAAATCTCTTCTTTTTTTCTAATCAGGCATCAACGAAGCCGTTGTGTTTTTTATCAACACCGTGAGACCCCCTAACCTAGGCAGCCAAAACAAATTACCGCGTAATGCCAAATAAACACAATGTCAAATGAACAATTTACAAAACAAAAAAGTCAAGGGACCAAAATAATTAAAAAAACTCAAAGAACCAAAGAAAGGAAAAGAACTCTATGGCCCCGTTTGTTTGCTGGAAAGTGGTTTTCTGGAAAGTGAATCCTGGAAAGTGGTTTCCTGAAAAGTGAATTCCTGGAAGGTGGTTTCCTGGAAAGTGAATTCCTGAAGGTGGTTTCTCGGAAAGTGAATTCTCGAAAAGTGAATTCGATGTTTGGCAGTGTTATGGAAAAATGAACCTGGAAAACACTTTCCAGGGTGTTTGTTTGTGTTATGGAAAAGGAATTGGAAAATAATTTATTAATAAATTAAATTTTTTTTCAAGATTATCTAATATATATAAAATATTTAATATAAAATATTTAATCACTTAAAATAAAAAAAATGAAATCTAAAAAAGTATAATGATGAATTTTTTTTATTATATCCTATATTCATACATAGCTTATTTTATAAAATATAACAATATATGTCATATCATATTATAGAGAAATAAGCTTGTGAAATATTTTGTAAGTAAAACTTATTATTAATATATATTTTTTCCAATTTTAAAAGCTTAAAATAAGTTTTTTTTAATTTTAAATCAAAATCTCAATGCAAAATTATAATTTAGGGTGATTAAAAAAAATAGAATTTTTAAGATTTAAATTATTAGTTTTTGTGTTTTTTAATTGTTAATATCAGAATTATTATTTTTTTTTTATAAAAAATAATACTTTAACATGTTTCTATTTTTTTTTTAAAAAAAAAACAATAACTAGCTAGCTCACCTGGAAAGTGTATTCGGATTTTAAAAAGAGGAGTACACTTTCTCGGATTTTAAGCCTTAGGTTTTCCTTGGTTTGAAAACAACTTTCTGTGTTTGTTTGCTGGAAACAACTTTCCAGGAAAGTTGTTTCCAGCAAACAAACACTGGAAAGCAAGGAAAGTGAATTCCGGAAATTCACTTTCCTTGAAACAAACAAGGCCTATATTACAACCACAATGGTTCAACACAACTCTGTTTTTATTTTAATAATATTAATGTATCCATAGCCTATAGTGTAAATTTACTACCCTGGTCGTGATTAAAAAAGGAGGTAAATTCTAATTTGTGTCCAGTGAGTCCTGCAACTTTTATTTTAGTTTCAATTTTCCTTTCTATATTTTATGTAATATCTCAATATCATTAAATAATTATTAAGAAAAAATAAATTAATTGTAAATAAACAGAAATAAAAGGAAAAAAGTAACAGATCATAAGAACTATATTATTGTTATTTATTTATTTTAGTCCTCATTGATAAATATTTTTTATACGTGTGTATTGTTACCTTTTTTTTTCTTTTTTTTTCTTCATATGATTCAAATTTAGACAACTTCTTTAGTTGTTTGGGACTATAACTCAGGCTATTGAATTTCTTCTTTTTTTTTAATAAAAAACACACGCTTGTGATGTCTAGATATTTTACTGAAAAATAATATGACCCATAGTACCAACTAAGTATTATATAATATACATCATTAGTTACTTTCATTAATTATTATCATTATTATTATTATTAAATAGTAACATGTGTTAGTTGCTCATAACATGTAATATTTCAATGATGTATATTTTGGTCTATATTTTTTGTTTTTCTTACAAATATGTCATGATTGATTTTTTTAACCTCATATTTTGCAATAGATGCAATTTAGATAATGATTTATTTATATAAAAAAACAAAATGCAGGGATCAAGATAAAAACTTTAAAAAAACCTAGGATCAAAATATACATCAATGAAATATTATATATTATGAGCTGTTGAAACGTGTCCTTATTGAACTATATTACTTGTAATAGCTTATGAAATAATCTAAAGATGATAATCATGTAACGCATAGAGATGATATGGATATATAAAAAAAAATACTACAAAGATCTTTCAGACACAGGAATAAGAATACAAAGACGTAAAACATCATCATGTTTTTTTTTATAAAAAAAAATTCTTAATGACATAATTTCTTTGGTGGTGGGGACGAGATGTGATAAGTTAGGTAGAAACTTTAGCATTATTAATCCGACAGGACCAACCCTTTAACTCTTAGTTGATCTATGAAACCAGAATAAACATGAGATTGGAAAATGAGAAGAAAAAAACAAAAAGAAAATACACCATGTCAACAAACCGATAGAACACTACGTCACTGTTCTGTAGCGTGATTAAATTATTTTTTAAAGTGTTTTTCCATTTAAAAATGTATCAAAATAATCAAAAAAAAATAGTTTTTAAAAATTATTTTTTATATCAAAATATAAAAATAATCTAAAACCACAAAAAAATTAATTTAAACTAAAAAATAAAAATAACTTTTTTAAAAAAAATATTTTTAAAATGCAGCATATAACAAAACCCACATTTTTTGAAATGCAAGAAACTGGGCCTACATCTTGATGAAGATGGTACTGATAAAAGAATTGGCTAGATTCAAACAACTAGCTACCTTCCAAATTCAAATAATACAAGAGAGCACAACTTTTCTTTCTCTCTTAGGCCTTGTTTGTTTCAAGGAAAGTGAATTCCCGGAATTCACTTTCCTTGCTTTCCAGTGTTTGTTTGCTGGAAACAACTTTCCTGGAAAGTAGTTTCCAGCAAACAAACACAGGAAAGTGTATTACTGATTGTTTATCAAACACCGGAAACAACTTTCCAGGAAAGTTGTTTCCAACCAAGGAAAAACCTAAGGCTTAGAAATCCGGAAAGTGTATTACTGGGTTTTAAGGACCGTAATACACTTTCCATGAAAGCTAGCTAGTTATTGTTTTTTTTTAAAAAAAAATAGAAACATGTTAAAGTATTATTTTTTATAAAAAAAAATAATAATTCTGATATTAACAATTAAAAAAACACAAAAACTAATAATTTAAATCTTAAAAAATTCTATTTTTTTTTAATCACCCTAAATTAAAAATTTTGCATTGAGATTTTGATTTAAAATTAAAAAAAACTTATTTTAAGCTTTTAAAATTGGAAAAAAATATATATTAATAATAAGTTTTACTTAAAAAAATATTTCACAAGCTTATTTCTCTATAATATGATATGACATATATTGTTATATTTTATAAAATAAGCTATGTATGAATATAGGATATAATAAAAAAAATTCATCATTATACTTTTTTAGATTTCATTTTTTTTATTTTAAGTGATTAAATATTTTATATATATTAGATAATCTTGAAAAAAAAATTAATTTATTAATAAATTATTTTCCAATTCCTTTTCCATAACACAAACAAACACCGGAAAGTGTTTTCCAGCTCATTTTCCATAACACCGCCAAACATCGAAATTCACTTTTCAGAATTCACTTTCCAGAAACCACCTTCGTGAATTCACTTTCTAGGAAACCACCTTCCAGGAATTCACTTTTCAGGAAACCACTTTCCAGGAATTCACTTTACAGGAATTACTTTCCAGGAAACCACTTTACAGCAAACAAACGGGGCCTTAGATTGTTACCTTAATTAATGCAATTCTAGGTAATATACAGGAAAAACCTATGGCACTAATTATTTCAAGTAAATGCTAATTTCTTTTTCCCTAAAGATTGCATAAAATAATTATCCTAGTGAATACTCTATAATGTCAAGCAACTTTTACTGTATAAGACTTGTATAGAACCACACTAATTTGAATGTTAATTAATTTTAATTAGAAGAAAAAATGATAGTAAATTTGAAATCATGATTATTTGGTCAACAAAACTTTTATATCATGATGAAGAATCATCTAGAATTAAAAATTTAAATTGTAAGTAAAGTTTTAAAATATAATTTATATTCTTATCTAATGTATAATAAATCATGGATTATAGATTTCATTTTCTTCAACATGCAAAATAATCCCAACATTGCTTACACAAAATAGCAAATGCAATCATTTAAAATAGATTTCAGCAACAATATCTCAGTGAGCTCCTGATTAAAAAAAATAGAAAAATATATGTCGACTTCTTTCTTCCATTGTCATAGCTAGAATGTTTCAACACAATTTTTAAGCAAAGATTCCCAAATCCAACTATGTAATATAATACTACAAGTTCATGCTACTTATTTTCCTACCCTAGTTGCCGGCCAAATGCACAGATTTTGTGGTAGGCTGCACATGCTATTAAACACAGTCGTAATCGATATTTTGTTTGGCATGATACTTCAGAAATATTTTTGAAAAAATCTAGATTTTTTTTATTATTTTGAATTAATTTTTTTTTAATATTTAAATATTATTTTCATGGGATAATATCAAAAATAAATTTAAAAAAATAAAAAAATACTATTATAATATATTTTAAACAAAAAATATTTTTAAAAATAAATTTAACCATATTTTCAATCAATAATAAATTGTATACGTGGGGGTGGCTTATGGATTGGGAGTCAATTTCATGTCGTAATACTCATTATTTTTTTAAATATATTAAAATAATATATGATTTATATATAAAAAATAATGAAGAAAGAAGGCAAGTCTAAGCGTGAGAATAGAGGACAGGGATTTTGAGGGACTGAGAGGAACTTTTGATAAGATAGAAGGAGAAGGAAGGGGAGGTGGTGGTGGGGCAGAGCCGACAGAATCATGTTGTCGGGCAGCGTGGGATACAATAATTGGGTCTTCCCTCTGATTTCGGACGCGTCACGTCCGCATCAGATTCCCTCCTCTTCCGTACCGCTATCCAGCCTTGCCTAGCTACTACCACATAGCTAATCATCTCTCTTCTCTGACTACTACCAAATAGCTAATCATCTCTCTCTTCTCTGACCACTACCACAACACCAATCTCTTACCGGATTTCACGCTCCACTGTTCTCATTACCTAACACCACTGTTCCCTTCTTTGGACACACACTATCCTCTCAGTATGCAGTATGCACCCCCCCTCTCATCTGAGACCTTGCTTGGAGTGTTGTTTTGTAGATATTTTTTATTTAATAATAATTTAAAAATATTTTTAAAAAATATTTAAAATAAAATAAAAAACACTTTTTAAGTAATTCCAGTAAATTTATCATAGGGCGGGATGCATTGGAATGAATCTGATGGGTGGGTGGTAATCAAAGTCACATTGAGCTATATGATGCAGTCAAAGATTGAATGGGATAGGGCATTGTTTGTGCATGTGGTAGCGACAGAAAATTCTTGTCTATAATCCAACATGCATCTCGCTGGGTTGGAATTTGAAGCTTTAAATCCCGTCATGTTCTTTGCTAAATCCACTAGTATCAGGACTGAGAAGGTGGTGAAACGCAAAAGGCAAGAAACTGATGTCAAGAGTGTGGTATTATATTTTTATTAACATCGGTGTTTGACTAATTTGTATGCATCTCGACTAATCCTATGAGTTCTAAAATTAACGATTAATATAAGTCTTCAGTAACCATCATATTAGAAACCACATGACTCGTACATAAAACCACAAGAAGAGCAAAACCTTTAGTCTTAAGCTGTTACCACTAAACTACCTACTAGATGTTTCGAGTGTGATATTTATTTTCTCTAATAGTCTTAATAATAATTTAATCAGAACAATATATATATATATATATATATATAATAGACAAAAAAAAATCTGATTTAGCAAAACTTAATTTGTTAATTAAGGTGAACTAATTAACACTTGTAGTATGCATGTCATGGGAAAGGTAGGATCTCTGCAGCGTTTTGCTTATGCTTTTTTTGCTATTTGCTTCGGTAAAGTGAATATATTGCAACAATTCTCTTACTTTCTGTGATAAAATGCAACTCGTTCATACCAAAAAAGAAAAAAAAAAAAGGAAAACACCTGTGTTCGATCCATACACTGATAAGTCGTCGTTCATACCAAATGTTAACATACATCAGGATGATTGAGGCGGCTGTGGGCAATTCACAGTTTTTCTTCTTCCCTTTCTAGTCATTGTCAAAATGTCAGTGTGTTTTTCTCCAAGCCTATCCATTTAGTTTAGGGTTTGAGAATTCAAAATGTTTTCTTAGTCATTTACCAAGTGAGATTATTGGTGTGGAAAACTTGGTACATAATAAAACAAAGAATAGTTTTTTTTGTCCCTAGGCAGAACAAAAGAGTTAGTAGAGGCATTGTTACAAATTTGACTACACATATCAAAGGAAGACCACCATAAACAATAAAATAAAATTACCACATTAGGAATCCACTTAAATCTCCAACAAAGCATCTCTTTTTCATTTTTTATAGCTACTTGTATAAAAAAGAGAGGAAATAGACCTCTCAATCAACAAAAACTCTATAATCTATTGATATAATAGTTCACAAACTCTAAATTTACTATGTATAGCTATAGTGTAATAACTATTGTGTTCTTCCAAAAAAAAAAGGATTATGAGTAGGGGTTAGTTTGGTCTTCTCACATGATTTACAGATCATTAATGAATTGACCAAGGGTATAAGTGATTTTTTTTCATGATTTTAGAAATACTAAAATAACTCTAACACTCTCCTCCATATATATAAAAAAATAAATTGTCGTCTAAGGGTATTTAGGACAATTTACTTGTCTAACACACAATGAAAAAGACATCTTTGCCCTTGCAATAAAGAAATAAAACATACGCTCAACGGGTCTTTGGTCTTTTCATGTTGTTTTTTTTGTTAATCGTAGAACAATTAGGTAATTTGGTCATTTTCGATGAATTAATTAATATTAAAAATTAAAAAGTTATTGACGAGGGTTGTACACGTTTTTAGCGTGAGAGATGCGCAAAAAAATTGAGTGGAACATGCAACGCCTCCTGGTAGCTAAACCCGAGCTTTTGTTGTATCATTGAATGCATCACCACATTTTTTTTTCTTGGGGCAACGTATGTTAGTGGTGTTGTGGTGGTTTGTAACCGTTGAGCCTTCTTCCCTTTTCACCTTAAAAAATACAACTTCGTCCTTTTTGTTTTTGGTATTTTGATTTAATTCCTAATTCTTTTGCTTTCCAAAATTTATTTCTTGACCTTTAATGTAAGTTTTATTTGTTTACAATTCAATCCTTCATTTCCAATATGTCATTTTTTGTTTTTCAATTTAGTTTTTATTCTTTTGATTTTTAATTTTTTTTTCCTTAGCTTCTTTTATAAAAGTTTTGCTAATTTTCAATTTCATTATTCAATCCAAGTTTATGGTGTAATGTTTTTTTTCCCTCAATTTGATCCTTATTCTTCTTATTTTTTTCCTTTTTGTTAAACTTATTTTTCTTTTCAATATAACTCTCCAATAAAAAAATTTAGGTTTCCCTCTAATATTTTTTATATCTAATATCATCCTCATTCTTTTAATTTCTATTTTTTTTTTATCTCTATATCCTTTTGTGTATATGTTTCTAATTTTATTCTTTAACATTTAGTTTTCTAGGGATTGGGCTTCTTGTTTTCTTAATGTATTGTGTTTCCAAACGAATCATTTGGGGTCATGAGTTTGAAAAATTAACAAGTAGAAGATTTTTTTGGCATAATTTATTTTTTGTTTTCATTATTTAAAAATAATGAAAAACAAAAACAAAATTGGCTTTGTAGTTTTTTTAAAATTTATTTTTTATGGTGTTATCTCGATCTCATAACTTGAGCCACGAGTTTTATGGGTAAACCCAAGTTAGATGCCCTCTTAAGAAAAACATGTAGTGTTTAAGATAAGAAAAAAAAGTCTCATGCACCTAGTTGGTGTATGATTAAACGAGAAATAATTTTAAAAATAAAAATATTGAATCCAACAGGTTCATAACCCAGTTTGCAGGTTTGTAAGATTAACTTAACTATCTCATGTTTTTTCTTGTCCATTTCTAAATTGATTTTTTTTATTTTCAATTTCACCCATCAACTGTTTTTTGGCATTTGCTATACAAAAAGCATATGATAAGATTTATATTATTTTTTTTACTAAAAAAATTATTCAACCTATTGCAAAGAACATATCAAATATCTAGCTCTAGTTGAAAACATGGACAAGGATAATAGGGCATTTGAGCTAGCTATCTAAGCTTAAATATACTCGATCATACTAGATTTAAGTCAAAAATTTCCCTAGAAAAGGTTAATATGGTGGTGGGTAAGGGATAAAATATGAATAGAGACACATACATGTGAAGAACTTGAGGTGTCAATAAATGAAGGCAGGTCATGGTCATCGTTGTGGTGGTGTGGGGGAGTTTGATCATAATTTTTTTCTTTCTCTTATTAGGTAACCTAAAGGAAAAGTAGCCATCCAAATGTCTTATTGATCCAATCCTAAAGTTTTTTTTTTTAGCATTGTAAAAAACACTAATAAAATAATTTAGTGCAAAAAATATTTTGAGAAATAACATGGTTTAGAGAATCACACATAACATTTATGATTTGTGAGTCATAAGTGTCATTTTTTACTCTTTTAAATTACAAACTTATTGGAAATGAGTTTTAATAAAGAGATAACAAATAGAAAGAGACTTTAATGACGATATCATCAATATCATTGAAAAGATCTTGACGACATAAATCCAACAATACCAAGAAAGTCACATGAGAGGCTCAAAGACAAGTAAGCTCTAACACCTTTGGATGACTCACAAGACCTACTTCTTTCACTCGTTAGTGACCTTATTTGGTGTCAATGGATTTGTCTTGTTAAAGTATCTTTTACAATATTAGTGTTGTTATCATTAGAGCTTTGGAGAGCCTTTAAAGTCATTCTTTTGTTAGCTTTTCTCTTCCTAATAGTTTATAAAGAGATATGAGAGGGAAAAAAAGGTGAAAAACTAAAGACACCTAAGCTCCAATGATAAAACTACTAGTACCATACAAAAATCTCATCAAGAAAAACTCAATAACATCAAAACAAGTTGTATAAAATGAACAAAGTGATCCATATGATTCATCTAAAAGTGTTAACGCTTACCTTCCTTAAAATTGCTCATGTGGCCCATTAGTCATCGTTGATGACTTTTCCCAATGTCATTGGATTTGTTTTATAAATGATGTCATCATTAGAGTTTTGTTATGCTTATAAAGTCTTTTTTTTCTTTTCCATTCTGATTTATCTCCTCTCTCTTGTATCTTTATTGAGTTTTATGTTGAATAATTTCATAATTTGAGAGAGTTACGAATGACACTTGTAACTCATAAATTGTAGATGTCATATGTGACTCTCTAAACTATGTTATTTACCTAAATATTGTTTGCACTGTGTTATTTGTTTTGTTTTTACTATGATAGAGTCCTAAGAAACTCAATAAGTATATGATATATTTCAAGAAAACATTATTGATTGATCAGCCTCACTCGCAATCTCTCTTATTAGTTAATACCATATAGTGTAGTAGTTTATTATTGTGTTATTCAATCACCAACAATGATCGACAATTTGTCCTTTATTTTCTTTGTCCCTCATTATTTGTTTCTTTATATTAAAACTTTGCACCTACCCCTCTTTATTCTTTTTGGTATTCTCTTGACGCATTATGGTTCCATTACTTGGATTTTAGTTGAGACTGGATAGTTGTCTACGCTATATTGCAAGTCAAATTTGAATTTTTTTCTTGATATAAACAAATATCTAGTAGTTGTTAATATATTTTCTTATATAAAAAAACCAAAATTATATAATAATTGACTTACTATGATCTAATCAACTCATAGTTGTCAATACCGTTCTGGTCGCCGTTCCGGTTTTTGAAGGGGAACGGAATGTTCCAGTTTTGGAGCGTTTCCGGCGTGCCGTTTCGGTGTCGTACTATTTATATATAATTAATTATATATATATGAAAAAAATAACATATTAATTTAACAAGCATAATTAAAATTTGAATTTTTTTTTATTTAAAATATTTTGGTGTTTTTAAATTATTTTGATGTATAGATGTCAAAAATAATTTTTTAAAATAAAAAAAATAGATTTTGAACCCGTAACGGCATGCTCGGAACGGAACGGAATTAACAACTATGAATCAACTTGACATGTCCAAAAACAATTTGAATGATGGAGAGAAATATAGTTCAACTACAAAAATCAAGACGTCATCTTCTTTTAAGTATTGAAATGACAATATATTTGATCAACTCAGATTAACTCGGGTTAACCTTTCATATATACAACCTAGGTCATGAAACCCTAATAACCTTATAAAAAAGATTTTTTAAAAAAAAATATTAAACTCAATTATCAATCAATCAAATGTTAAAAGTAAAATTGAAAACTAAATTCAACTAAAGAAATAAGTAATGTTGACCTAAATGAAACCTTTCAAACTTGGATCATGAGATTGAGATAACTCTCTAAAAATAACATTGAAACAACTTAGAGGTGTACAATAAAAACTTCTTATATTTTAATTTGTAGGAAATAAAAAAAATTAATTTTAAAAAAATAAACAAAGCATTATTCCAATATTAAAGGATAAAATTGAAAAGCAAAGTTAATTAAGAAAAAAAATCTTGAGTCAACCACGTTAAACTGTCAAACCAAGTTAACCCTCTAAACTCGCGAATCCGTATCAAGAAAGTGTGGTAACTTAATAGTAATAAAAATCTATTATTAAGGATAAAATAAAAAAGTACATTGATTGAAAGACAGGAACCAAAACATGATGATAATGAATAATGTTTTGTGCTGTAAGGTACAACACAAAACCCTTCTCTTTTAGATTATAGTTAATAAGATTAAAAAAAATATTGATTGAAAAAAAAACTCTTCCAATGAATAATACTTTGTAAGGAAGGTTACCATATAACCTTTAATTTTGTAGTTTATAGTTAACAATATCCCAAGTTTTGATATTTTATAAAATATAATTGCCATTATTAATTTAGCCCGATAAAGCATTATTTTCTTACGAGAATTATCTGCTTTAAATCTTAAATAAATCAAGGAAACATGACCTAAAAAAATCAACCAACAATACAATTAACCATAACTATGGTGTATTAAAGATGATATATTTTATCCTTACATAACTAGTCTCTTTGTCCAATTCTCGCAAATCGTAAGGTTTTTGTAATGACTATAATACTAAATGATAACTAATTCAAAACTATAGTTTTATAATTAATTCCAATATATCACCATTTCAGTGGAGAAGATAGATTCACTATTCAATGGGTGCATACCATGACATTAGTGATCTAATCAAATTAATCTCTTTGCCACTCTTTTTCACACACATTTTTATTCAACAATATTTGTCATTGCCAAGCTCACAATAAACCTTTTCTGTTCTATCTTGTTTCTCATATTTAAAAACAAAAAACAAAAAACAAAAATATTCATCTTTTCTATTCGTCTTGTATTTCATCGCAACTATCTGTCTTATCCCATATATTCCAACCATCTCTGGTTTTTTATTGTCTCGACATAATTACTAAACATTCCCTTATCCAAGCCCAATACTTTTGATGGGCTTGAATTTGGGCGCCTGGATCATGGACAGGCCGGGCCGTTCTCTATCCAAAACCAACGGATAGAACTGATGGTGTTTTTAATTATTTTTTTTCGTAACGAATGGATAGTTTTGTAATTTAAAAGTTTGATTTTCAATTCCCGCTTCCTATTTCCCAATTTCCAAATCTGAAACCCCTAACCGCTACTACGGCTGACAGCACCAACACCAAGAACAGTAGTTTAATAAACTGGAAAGAGTAAAATTTTGCTGTTACATTTCTTTGTAATGCAATTGAAGAGAAGAAAAAACTGAAATGTGATTCGCGGAGGAGAAAAGATCGTTCGCTTTGCTGCTTCTTCAACGCCCTGCCTGTTTTATTTCTCCAGATCTAATCTCGGTATCTGCTGCATCTTCCTCCAAATTAGGGTTTCTGATTCATTCCTTTTCTCGTTTTTTCAACTTCAAATCCAATTGTTGATTTTTCTCCTTTTTGTTCATGCCGATTTGTAATATGATTTTCTTTTTAAATTTCGATGCAAATGACTGCTGAGGCGAAGACAGGCATTTTGGATGAAATATTAATTTTATTATTTAGGTATACTTCTGAAGAAAGCTGTATCGATTAATTAGTTGTTCACTGTTACTAAAATAGAATTCACCATGGAATCTTATTTGCAGCCAAAGGTTTTGCACCTAGAAGAGACTTTGTTAGGTTGTTCTAAATATGGGAAGTTATCTTCATCATTTCGTGGAACATAACGAGTTGATTCTCGCCGTAGACCTACTATTCTGTAGCAATGGTGATTTTTCTGGGAAATGTGGCTCACTCGAAATAGATTTGCAGCAGCAGGCAATTTCTCATGATAATTTTCACAGGAAGAATATGGAACTATGTTCTATTTTGCGAAAATAATATTGGGAGTTGATAGAAAAGCTACATTTGTTTTCTCCCGTTGAGTCTCAGATGTTTGTGTGGCCAATAAGGAAAGAAAAAACTGTTTTCCAAAGTGGGGTTATGGACAAGTTGCTGTTACCATGTTCATGAGGCTTTACATGAAAAAACTAATTATCATTTCAACCTAGAGTTTTTGAAGAGATCTTATGAATAGTTGATTACTGCTAGATACACATTAAAATTTAATGTTGGGATTGTAAGAGAACATGTACCTTCTCACCTTCATGTCACACGTGTCGTTCTCACCAGCTTCTGCTTGTTGACTTTTATGATGCAGAAAGAAATAGAGTATGAAGTGCACTGAGCGAGATACCTGTAAATCAAGCTCCTCATCATGTAAAGATGTTATGATTGACGAGGATAATGTTATCATGGACAAACTACATGTGCCCAAACTTAATCGTGAGCCACAGCAGATGAAGCGAAAGAAATACAATCTGCGGAAAAGCTTAGCATGGGACAAAGCTTTTTTCACTGAAGAAGGTGAACAGTGAACCTTGGAATCAAATGTGTTTTTTGGTTAATAATGTTTTGCACCTCAATTTTACCATTGAACCTTGGGGTTCCTTTCTTTTTGGCCAGGTGTTTTAGATCCATTAGAATTATCAACACTCAGTACGAAAGTTGACAAGCCTGTGTACCGTGGAGAGAGAGAGTTACTTTCCAGTGGTTTGGACTGCATCAATGAGTTACCAGAAGCACTTGGAGATAATTTGTTCAAGGAATTGCCTCCAAACACTCTTGCTGATGGAGTTATGGCTGCTCGTATCTTCTCTCCAAAGCTTGTTTCATTAGCAAGAGATGAAGCTGGGCCAGCTTCTGTGGTTAGTGTTTCCAAGTTCATCTGCACCCCATTTCCTTATACCTTTTTATTGCTTAAGCTGTTCTATTTATGCTGTTTCATTCATCGCATTGTTTAAAAATTTCAGGAAATTTTACTATCATCTTTTTGTTTGGCATGCTTTTCAGGCCAAGCGAAAAATTCTTTCAGCCTCTGATATTAGTCAAAGTGCATCCAAACGCAGTGGTTGCCCGCGGCCAGTGGCATCATCTTCATATCCTTTAGGTTCTGTTTTGTAATAAATAATGAAACAATGGATTGTCCCCATAGGCTTAACAGTATTGTATTTTCTTAATCTATTTTTTCCTATGGTAAAGTTAATCTTAACTTCTCTGAACTCTTAGAAGGCCTACCAGTACAAACAAAATTAAAGCGACAACAAAAGACTCAAAAGTTTCAAAACTATTAGCTCCAAAGCCAGATCCCTCAAATGTTCACGTGGCTACTAGATCCAGCCACTGGAAACGTAATCAGATTCCTCATCCAGGTGGTCTTTGTGTATATTTGTGTATTTCATCTGTAAAGTGGTTAGAATTTTATGTCTTTACTGTAAGTTTCGAACCTATTTTTTCTTCTGCATGATTTTCAAAAGAATACTAAGATTTCACAATTAGTTAATCGGTGCTAAGTTTTGCATACAGAGGGTTTTCTTGTTCATTGTATAGTTTCTTTTCTGTTATATCTGAATTTGAATAGTCAATTTCGCATCAGAAAAGCAAATTGATATTTCTATTTCCTGTTGATTTATAGTAGGTAATGGTCAGAAGAATATTAAATTAAAGGGCACTTTAACTAATACCAGAAGTGTTCGAAAAGACATGGAGCTTGGTCCTTCTGACAAACTGCTGCCAAAATCTGCTGCTCATCATGCTAGAAGTAAGGTAGTGAGAGCCTGAACTTTTCAAAGTTTTCTAATACTAAACATGACCTGGAATATTCATGTTCCCAGTAGCACTGGTTGTAAATCAAGATATTAGTGTTTTTTTTTCTTTCCAGATTACAGGAGACTAGCAGATTCTGTATCATCTCATTATGTCCCTATCTTTTAATATGCATATGCTTCATTGGGATCTTGTAATATGTACAGGTCAGCCTCGAGCCAAAAAAAACCTCATCAACAAATACACAGCATCCCCAGGTTAACTTAGTAAATAATTGCTCAGAAGTGATCCCAGATCTTGTACTTCCAGTTGCTGCACATCCACTAAATCACTCAGACAATAGCACCAGAAAAAATGCATTTTCTTTCTCGCAAAATGCTTCCTGCAATGGTGAAAACATGCAATGTACAGAGTCACATACAGCAAAAGCATCAGGCTTGAGGATGCCATCGCCATCACTGGGGTTTTTTAGTCAGGTATGCTCACATAAAATATAATAAGTTGCATATTAACAGAAATAATGTTTGATTAGATGCTTGCTTTTTTTTCCCCTTCGGTTCATTTATGGTGCAGTCGAAACCTTCTGGTTCACTTAGCCTCCTTGAAAGAACTCAAACTGGCAAACTTCACGAGTCAAACATTCCTAGTTTGCACAAAGCTGCCCTCTCAAATCATCAGTGTCCCAGGCAACCATCCAATAAAACATCTGCATGCTTGAATATGAGGAGCTATGCTGCTGCTTCTGTCAATCCTAATTCACATGGAAAGATCAAATGCAATTCAGAATTAAAAAATAAAGAGAAGATGTTTCAGGCACCGCTTAATTCTTGGACTTGTGACGGGCTAAATAATCAGCAGCAGTTGCATGACATTCATGACAATCAGTTGCTCTTGCAAGGTGCCCCTTGTGAACAACTGGAGAAAGGTCATCATTGCAAGAAAGTCACCGAGTGTTGCCTCAAAGGTAGAGATATGACTGCAGCTGGATTAGACTACCCGCATTCTAGATTCAATGCTAGCCTCGTAGCAGAAGTTGATAGTCTTTCAGAGAAAAAATGTGCGACTGCCAATCGTCACATTGAAGACAGACAATACATTCCAATCATTAAGGATAAAAGTGACTATTCAGATTTTCCATCTCTAGGTATAAGTACTAATAGTGATGAGGGTACCCAAAAAGTGCACGTTCAGTTAGCCAGGATGCAGGGAGTCCACTACCAGACTGTGAAACAAGCTGAGCCAATGAAGCTTGACACCTCTCATGTTTATCCAGTTTCTAATGCAGAGAGTTTGAGCCTATGCTTGAACAATGGTTCGTCAATTGAGGAGAGATCAGCTGAAGAGCTTAACAACTGTCATGGTTCAAATTGTGCAAATGCGGTTCTGAAATCCCAAGATTGTAGTGCAGCTGAACTGGAAATTCCTTACGGGTCATCTTGCTGTAATGATATGCTGTCCAAAAACAATGAATCCAGTGGAAGTGGAAACTTGTATATGGAATTGTCTGTGGGAGATGAGCAGCTGCAGTCCTCAGATGGTAATCTAACAGTCAAAAAGGGCGAGAGAAGTATGCCAAACACTTTGGCGGAGTATAATCTGCCGTCAATGATTATTGGTGATCCAAGTAAAAAAACTGCAAAACAGACAGAGCTTCCATTTCCATGTCTTGTAACAGAACAAGCTATGGTAGATGATTGTGGTTTGCAGCATGATGGTTACTTATTGCATGGAAAAAGATTCTTTCCTGAAGAATCCAAGGAGAAGAATCTCTTTCAAAGTGGCAAAGATATGATATCAAATGTTAATGATTCTGGAGGTATAATGGAAAGTTCCGGAGTTCTTAGTTCAAAATCATCTGTCAAACAAGATTCTAGTTCCATTGCAGCTGGAGAGTCAGAGTGCTTGCATATGGAAAACCCTTTGGTATCTTCTGTAGACAAAGGGCTAGTTAAGGTTGCTTCTGAGATAAATGATATGTGTGGAGACAAAAGTTTAGTAAGTAAATGGGAATCTTCAGTGAAAAAACTAATTGTTTCCTCTTATTTACAGCGAGGAAATGATGCCAATGGAAGGGATTCTTCCATACCGGAGAATAATTGCTCCACTTGTATGCATGATGTGAATGAAGACATGGAGAAAACTAACGTGATATCTACTTTCTGTGAATCTGATCAGGACAATCAGAGTCAAATAGCATTTGATGAAATGTTGTATTCTAAGAGCCGATCTCTTGAAGAACAAAGGGAATTCAGTAATAGTAACATTGCAAATCTCAGAGGAACTATTGCAAGTGAAGTGGAAAGTCTAAATGGTATTCACCAATGTGAAATAATGGAGCAAACAAATGAACTTGCTCAAGGTAATCGAATTACTAAGGAAACAGTAATGCAAAATGCATTGCAGTCCTTGGAAGAAAGTCTGTTATCTGATAGCCACAATTGTAACATTAGTCCTTTGGTAGCAAATAAAACTTCTGCAGTAATGGTTGATGACATTCAACTTGAAGAACATCTAGTAATTCAAAATCCTTCCATGATGATTGAGCAAGCTCCCCTGGAAAATCATGAATTTTGTTCAGATGATAGCCTGTTGCTCATGGATAATACTTCTGTAGAACTGCAAAAGGGAGATGCTCTTCAAAATGTTCTGGGTGTTGGTTTAGAACAGGGTGATGGCTCGTGTGAATCAAGATGTTTTGATGTTGGCACTCAAGTACCTCCTGTGATTAAAAATGCTGGTTCAGATGTGGATAAAAAAGCTGAGCACGCATTTATGGTTGATACAGAGCCAGCTTTCACGGAGACTCTGCCACCAATTGAAAACTACAAATGCAGTATGTATAGTAAGAATAGGAACGATGGCGTGCTGATTGATCAATCTGCTTCCTTGGAATTTAATTCATCTTCAGACAAGAGCAGGCATCACATTGCATCATCAGTGGATAATAGTGACTCTAGTTCGTTTTGCTCTTTGAATAAGTTTAAGTTATCAATGAAAACGAAAGAGAAATCAAGTCAGAGAGTCCAGCACGATGCTGAAGTTGATTTATCAGATAGAAACATTTTGCTAGAGGAAGCTCAAATTAACGTTCCACAGTCCAGTAGCAGTCTCAGCATTGAAATGCAGCATGAGTTGGATGTATTGTACCCCACGGAAGATAAGGCTGCAACATTGTC
The DNA here is from genome assembly GCA_029228465.1 of Salix viminalis. Lineage (NCBI taxonomy): Eukaryota > Viridiplantae > Streptophyta > Magnoliopsida > Malpighiales > Salicaceae > Salix > Salix viminalis. The sequence continues at coordinate 8,841,815 of CM055430.1, forward strand.
ACTGTAAGTGTATTAATCTGAATCACTCTGATTTTGTTATTTTTATAGACATACTCCAATTCTTCAGAATCCATCTGAACATTTGTAATGACAGCCAGAAACCTGTTAAAAACAAGAAACAAGATGCTTGTGTTATAAAACCACCACCGAATGTTGCTCCTTTTTCCGATGAGTGGTTGGCGGCATTTGAAGCTGCTGGAGAGGTACTTGACTGATACTACAGTAAATGATTTTTATGAAACATAAGTAGTGGCCTCTAATTAAAAAACTTCTGCAGGAAATTCTAACAATGAAAGGTGGTGCTGTACGAAATTCACCCCCTGACAAGGCTCAATATGAACCTGGTCCGTGGTCCCCGGTATGATCCTGTTTACTCTACCCCCTTTTCAAATAATGTCAATAAGTACCTATGCAATGGGACTTTTTCGGTGGGTATTTAATGTCTTCTAAAGGGAGGAGACGTTTCTTATATTATTAATGTCTTGGTACTGGTGGATGAGTAGGATTCGTTTGGGAACTGAACTAAAAATTCATTTTCTTGGTGATAAAATTTATAAATTTCAGTTAAGATATAGCAGAGCTCTTCCGCTTGCTATAATGTTCTAGTTTAAAGTTTAATTCACTATTGATCTACAGTAGGCCATGATACGATGAAATCGTACTTAATTTCTAAGAATCTGGTCATTAGTTTCTGGTTGAATGCTTGTCTGTTTTGAGAAGTGATGTAGGGGACTGATGCAGGGGAAGTCGACCCCGAGAATTTATGGAAGAGAAACTGATTATTTACCAGTATTTGGTTTGATAATTATACCTTGCATGATTTACAGGTACGCCGGAAGAACGCTCAAGGGATTGGGCCATTTGATTGTACAAAATTCATGAACAACAACACCCCACCTTCCACTTCTAATTGAGGAGACATGATTCGCTAAAAAATCTAGGGGCTGGACCATTGCATCCCATGTCTCTGTTCTAATTGAGGAGATTCAGGTCATCATTCTTCTATGACTAACAATGTCACTCACTAAATCACGATATAAAAAAAAATAAAAAGTAACTTCTGATTATGTTTTCAAATTTTGAACATGTGATTTCTGTTTCCTTCAACTTGGGGAATAACACCCTGATGCTCAAATGATCACCTGTGGAAACAGCACTTTGACATTTGAATATTGATGCTTTAGTTCATGTACTTCAATTTCCTTGCATTTTACTTTCATCTTCAGTATTTTATAGAGATTTCGCAATATCTCGTCTACTTAAAAAATGAGGGTTCAAACAAGATCCTTGACCTTGGTAGCGTGATTTATATATACTCGCAGTGTTATCATTTAAAATATCATTTTCTATCACAACCAGCACACAACCTTAAGCATTGACTCTTTAGTTTGTGTGCATCAACTATTGACTCAAGATTGTTAAGTGATGATAACTTTGAATTCCTGCTACTAAATCCCGACACCTTTCTTTATACATTTTTCTGTTATTAAATATATAAAGAATTTTAAATCCTTATACTCAATCCATGGAGTTTCGAGTATTATTTATTATTAGAGTATTAAATATTATTTAATATAAATTAGAATAACAATAGGAATTATGTTATTTAATGTGTGTTAAATGAGATATGAATAGTGTATTGGATTAAAAAAATATAAATGTTTTACTTGTGTGTCTGTGAGACCAGGGTTGTCAATTCCGTTCTGTTTCGCTCGGAACGTTCCATTCCATTAAAAAAACTGAGACAAAACGGCGTCGTTTTCTTCTCGGTTTTAATTCGAACCGTTCTAGAAATTCTGGCCGGAACGTCTTGATTCTATTCTGGGTGTGCTGTTCCGGCCTTGAAATCTTCTTTTTTTTATTAACTTCAGATTTTTTTTCTTCTAATTTTGAGATTATACTTGTTTGATATTTGTGTTTGTATTGTATAATTTAAAGTTAATTTATCTTGAATTTTAATTATGCTTTGTTAAATTAATATTTTATTTTTTTTCATATATATATAGAATTAATTATATCTGAATAGTACAACTCAAAGCAAAGACATTGAAATGCTCGAAACCCGAAACGTTTCGTACCAATAGAAAAACTGGAACGGCAACCGGAACGGTATTGACAAACTTGTGTGAGATTACTTTTATATTGGGTTTATGGGATGGATTTGAAAATATTTATGTTTTATCAAGGTAACCATTAAAAAAAATCATTTAATTCATTCAGTTTGGGCTAACATTTATTTTGGATCGCATTGACATTGCTATTATGATCACAAGAATCTCGAGTGTATCTTGTCCATAATGTATTTATTTGAGGAACAATCATTCTATGAATTGTTTTGATCTCAATTTTGTTAAGGTGAGTGGTACTAAAATGGACTAGAAATGAAAAAAGACCCGAGACCATGATAGAGAGAAGGCCCATTGACCAAAATCAACATCTTTTCAAGAGACTAAGGTTGTAGAAGAAATTGTGGCTATTATGTCATCATTGTCTACTTATTTTTAAAAAAAAGTCAAACTCCTTTTATTATAATCTTCTTATATGTGCCCAAGAGGTCATTGCTTTTAGTAGTCACTTTTAAATATGTTGGCAGTGTTTGATATTGTGATAACAGTTATTTTTTTAAAATATTTCTTTCTTGAAAATGCATAAAAATAATATTTTTCTTATGATTTTTTAAAACATTTTTAATAGTACCATATCAAAATAATTTAAAAACACCAAAAAATTATTCTCAAGCAAAAATGAAAATTTTAGAAATCATGAAATCTATTTTTTACCAAAAAATTGAAAATGCATAAATATAATATTTTTCTTATGATTTTTTAAATCATTTTTAATATTATCATATCAAAATAATTTAAAAACACCAAAAAATTATTCTCAAGCAAAAATGAAAATTTTAGAAATCATGAAATCTATTTTTTACCAAAAAAACAAATAGGCTGTCATCTATTGCTTGTTCTTGCTGATAAAACCAACCATTGGCAATTAAAGAGATTAAATTATATATGGAGATTTTGTTAGGTTGGACCTTTTATGCAATTTTGACACTAAAATACTTTATACAGAATTGAAAATAACTCTTGATATTTATTTTACTTCATACAAGTAACAAGTTAATTATTAACAACTAAAAGATATATTGTTTATTAGTTGGAAACTTTCTCATCAACAATGAAGGTTGTCGGTTGCTAGATATGGTTCTCACTTTTTGTAATAAAACTTTTTGTATTTTCTCAAGTATGCTACTTCAATAATGTGTTCTTTCTATTTTATACTAGTGAACATTCCAAATGATTTGTATTTATTGGTGAAAAAGCTATTGGAAGAGTGACAGAGATGGAGTCACATGAGGTTGTATTCTTAGAAGAGGTTTTTCCAAAAACAAGTGAGGTTAAATAAGATTTTCAATTACATGAAATGGAAAATCTAGACAATGGCACAACAAGCCATTTAGTAGAGGACTTAAATGAAACTTTTAATCCTCCTAGTAACAGTGGGAGTAATATTTTGTTTACTCCTACTCTCATGGAGCAAGATCAATCTCAACCTCGTAGAAGCATTCATGAACCAATTCCTCGTCATCGATTTGAGATTGAAGGGGAAACGCTCATGATTGCTCCACAAGATGATGAAGAGCCACAAACATTTAGTGATGCTTTATCTGGTCCTAAAGCTAAAAAATGGATTCAAGCTATAGAAGAAGAAATAGAGTCGATGAAAACTAATCAAGTCCGGGACTTGGTTTGATTTACCATCAGGACAAAGATCCATTAGAAATAAATGGGTTCTTAAAATTAAATGTAAGGTGGATGAGTCAATAGAATGTTATAAGGCTCGACTAGTAGTGAAATGCTACACTCAAGAAGAGGGAATTGATTATGAAGATACATTCTCACCATTTGTGAGAATTACTTTAGTTCGTTTTTAACTATAGTCTCATATGTGGACTTAGAGTTATATCAAATGGATGTTAGAACTGTGTTTCTCAATGGAGAACTAGATGAGAAGATCTATATAGATCAACCTTTAGGATTTGAGACTAAAGGACAAGAGCGCAAAGTTTGCAAGCTTAATAGATCCATATATGGTCTTAAGCAAGCCTCTAGACAATGAAACATCAAGTTTCATCAAGTTATCTTAAAGGATAGTTTTGCAATGATGGAAGAAGATCATTGTGTGTATTTAAAACATTCTAACAATAGTTTTATAATATTGTCCTTATATGTTGATAACATTTTAATAGCTGGAAACAACATAGAGATGATTGATACTACCAAATAGTGGTAATCATCAAACTTTGAAATGAAAGACATGAGTGAGGTCTAGCTTTGTTCTTGGTGTGAAAATCATTAGAAATCAGCTAAAAGGCTTTTGGGTTTAACTTAATAGACTTATATCAAAAAGATGTTACATCGTATCACATGCAAGATAGCAAACCAATACACACCCTAGTTGATAAAAGTTTGAGCCTAAACTGTTGCCATAGTTGTGGCCAAAGATTCAAAATACCATGGAAAAAGACCAAACATATCAAGATGAGATATCAGTATATTAGAGAAGCAATTACTGACCATGATGTGATCCTAAAACATATTTGTACAAATTCTCTGGTTGCAGATCCACTCACAAAGCCAATAGCAAGGGATGCATTTATTAGACATGTGAAATCCTTTGGTTTGTGTAGAATGTAATTAAGTAATGAATAAATGTCATTTGAATATCATTTTATTCATTATTTGTTTATGCATATATTGAGTATCGTATAATACAATTTGTTAAAGTATGTCAATAGACTTAGATTGACTCACTCACATGAGCAACGCCTCTAGCATTTGTAAGGTGCGTAGAGATGAGACTTATTGAGTTTTAATGCTCAAAAAAATAACTTAGGCGTAGTGGGAGCAATTTTAACTCAAAATGATTATTAAAGAGTCACCTTGGTTGGAACCAAGATGAGGTTCTTAAATAAAGAATCAACATGAATGAAATTTCCACCATTCATGTGTTATGATTGAAGTCGAGTATGAAATTATTCATTTGTCATTATTGACAATGAGCAAATGAGAATTTCTGATATGAAGTTTTTGTTTTTGACAACAAGACTGAAACTCATATAGTGTATTTTCTCTAACAAGAAGAGCAACGACATACACTTTGTCTTTTAAAAAAAGAAAAAGAGTACACTCCACTATAACATGTATTTCATACCACATGAGCTAACGACCATTACAAGAGTAAAGAATGGATCCCTGCTTCTTTATTATGTGAGTCCTAGAGATCATATCTAAGATCTCAAAATCTTACCCTTTATGACTTTTGACTATATCATGAGGTGATGAATAAATTATCACTACTTTAGGAGTATAGCCCATGGTCATGGAATGATTCGACTTGAAGGAATACTTTAGGAAAACGAGTTAATTCAGATCTAAGTGATGTGAGAGCAAAAGAAAAGGTAATTTTAGTTCTACACTTGTTACTTGTATTCATCAGTTGGGATCATATTATTTGAATAAAGTTTGATATGATTTAGAATACATGTAATTGTCATGATGGATTGAGTATGAAATTCTTGAGGGATTGAATTATATTCATTCATGTGTATCTAAAAATGCTTAGGGTATATTAGTACACTCTAAGAAATAATTAATCATAAAGTAGATGTCTCCTATATGGCCTATATTAGGTTTATATAGATTGGAGCTCCTTTCTCTATGTGCTTCAAGTCGCACGGTCCATTCGTCAAGTATGAAATTTTCTGTGCAAGTTTGAAAAAAATAATGTATTAGATAAATCTAGCCCTTCATGGGCGAGTGGGAGATGTTGGTTATTGGGTTTGTGATGATTCGACCAAGAGGGATGAACCTGATCTATTTATCTAAAGGTGTTACTAATTGGTAACCGCTCCTCTACTAATATAAATATGGACTTCCCTCCCATGGAAGGATATGGTTTTTCATATAATTGGAAGATAGTTATTTCTTTCAATTCTCTGCATTAAACTTGCTAAGATCTGTAAAGACATTCGTGCTGTGGAACATCGTTTTGGTTCTAGTAATTGAAATGGCCCTGAAGTAATTGATCTAGGAGTAAGAAAAATGGAATCTCAAAAGTAAGTTTTTCTTATCGATTCTACAACTTGGTCTAAGTTGTTGATCATGTTTACGACCTTGCTAAATAGTTATTATCTTATTTTGAGTAATTTGTGGTTGATTTTTTTAGTAGCCATTAGTGTCCTATTTGTTAAGGATGTGATCTAAAAACTAGTTATTATTTTTTATATATTTAAACTCTTTCAAAGTCAGTAATAAAGACAACTATTGTAGCTTATTTTGAATAGAATACTATTTTTACTAAAATAATTTCATAACTTTGTCTGGACCTAACAAAATAGGTAATTGTTGAGGGAATCATTTGCTCCTAAAGTGATAAAGAAGATGGATTTGTTCATAAAATAATCTCTTGGGACTTACCCAACAAATTATCAAATTGTTTTCAGTGGTGTTCAGAGCCAAGAATGGAAGAGCATGATGCACTAGCGGTGATGCACTAGCGGTGTTTATTTAGGTTCTTGTCATAAAAGCTGACAAAGAAAACAAAGGTGAAACTTGAAAGCTTTGTTCTAATTAAATTGTGTATGGTACAAGAGGGAAGGAGTAATGCAAAGGTTTAGGTTTTACTTGTCTCCAAAAAAGCATGTCGTTTGCCAACAATACTTGGAAATAAAAGACTCAAATAGAGCCAAGGCCACCCTAATATAGACTAACAATATTAATTTTAAAGTATTTTTATTCATAAATATATCAAAATAATTTTTTTTATAAATTATTTATGATATCAACACATTAAAATAATTTAAAAATATATATAATTTTTAAAAAAATATGTTTTTTTGAAAAGCACAAAACTAAATATATTCCATATGTCTTACTTAATCAACACATATTGAGATAGTTTGATGGGCTTAAGAGGTACGGTGTTACAAAGGAAAAACCCTATCACACCTTGGAATTTTCGTTCATTTCTCTTTACAAATGATAGACTAACCATCCATTATTATTATTATTATTATTATTATTATTATTATTATTATTATTATTATTATTATTATTATTATTATTATTATTATTATTATTATATTATTATTATTATTATTATTATTATTATTATTATTATATGTGATGTAATAACCCTATCACACTAAACCTAGAGCTAAGCATCTAAGAGTCTTTATAAAATTTTGAGAGAATATTAGCTAGCCTTCATGTATTTGCATTTACAAAGTAGGTTAACAAAATTATATAATAAATGAATATATGAAAATGCTACTGAGATTAAGCAATAGTCTTGTAAGAGGCATATAAATTATAACCTCCAATATATAATAATAGTATTCTACAATGGTATTTATAAAATTGAATTACTAATAGGTATTTCTTCTTATAACATTTGGAATTGTAGTTCAAATACCATAAATATTCCTATTTTCCCACCATTTATTGAATTTTCTAGTTCAAACATCTTGCTTTTCAAAAGCATTAAAAAAAAACAAAAAACACATTTGAACCATACATACGTGCATTCGTTGTAAGAATCTGGGACAACTGGGGTTTTACTTGCTCACATGGACCCATAAAATACGCTTTTCAGAGGTGAAGTTTCCTCGCATAAAAAAAAACTAAAGACCTATTTGGAGTTGTGACAATGATGCAGACCAGCCCAAAAACACCAGCAAGGACCTATTACATGTTCCGAATGGTCCAATGACGCGGTCTAAGACAAAGGCATTGAAAGAGGTAATGAATGCATTGGTTTTGAAGGTTTCAATCAGGTCAGAATTGGAAGGACCATTGAAGTATCAAGAGGAGACCCTAGTACATCTTATCTATGTGCAGGAGGGGTCCAATACAACCTTATTTGGGCCATGAAGTGAGGATAACAAAGGAGCCAAAAGAAACCTACTACAACTTGGAAACATGGGACTAATGGGCTTGATGGAAGACTACAAGAAAAAAAACACCTTATAGGCTTTATTTAAGTTTGTTAGCTACAACCCAGGGCTTGTTTGGACTTAATTAAGACTTTGTTTTTAGCTAGGATCCAAGGCTTGCCTAGATTAAGTCATGAGCTTTTCAATTTAGGATTTTGGGTCAGTTTTTAAGTGGACCTCATTTAAGTCCACATAAGGGGTCCATTAGGGTTAGTTTTTAAAAGACTATTTAAACTCATGTTAGCTAAATTTCAGAGTCGTTGATTAATGTATTCTGAACTTTTCAATTTATGTGTGAGAGTGATTCTTGCATTCTTTAGTTCTTGAATGAACTGAATCCGATTTATCAAATATTAATTGGCTTCGTGGTGTCATTCTACTCATTCCAATAGTGCTGGTGTTTTGGGGCAGGTTTTCATTGTGTCACACTCCTATCATATCTATTTCGTCTTTATGAGATCAGATCTCATTCTTGGTTGTGGATTGCGTGATCACAAGGTTCACATCAGGTGGTATCAAAGCTAGGCTCCGAAACAAGGTCATATCATTATGTTATTTTTGTGTTTTTTTAGTGTTCCTTAAAGTTTTCTAGTGTTTGTGTTTCATCTCCTTGTTCTTCGTGTCAACGTCATCTAATAAAAAAGAGGTTTATTTCATCTTTTTATGTCTTGTCATTTTAGTATATTAAGAAAAAAATAGAAAGAAGAAAGAGAGAGAGAGACATTAGTTGAAATTTGAAAGAATCATTGAAATTTTGTAGCAGAAAATACTATTATGGGGAAACATAAGTAAACCACATCGGAATCAATTGAAAATTCATATTCTGTCTATTCAGGTTGAGATAGAATCATATGTCAAATTGGGGCTTCTTCTAATATTTATTTCTTGAGGTTTTATTTCGAGATTCATTTTTGCTGCATAAACACTACCTTAGTGAAACTTTAAAAAAACATATTAGAATCAAATGAAACTTTATAGTCTGTTTCTTGGGGTCGTTATCGCATGATATATTAAATTTGGGTGTATTTGGATATCGTATACTAGAGTTTTCAATTGATGGTTCATTTCTACCGCAAATTGATCACACAAGGGGTTGAATACCTAGAAGTACGAGAACGACCTATAATTTGAGTGTTGTTTTTAGTTTATAATTACAATACTAAATATTGAATTTGAGATCATTTCGAGGTAGTTTGATCTGGAGTTTCAATTCTGTTACATAAAAATTGCGTAAAAGGTTAGAATCTGCTCAAGTCTCAAAAAGTGATCCTTACTGTTTAGTTTTGTCCAATTCTCTATTTTTATTCTATTTTTGGGTTATCTAGGAGTCAAAGTAATTATTTTTGCTAGTATTTGCTTATGTTTTATTTCATGTCTTCGTATCGTCCACAATTCTTACAAATTTGCATTACTACTTGTGAAATCATGATCGTAATTTTGTTTTGCTTTGTTTTCATTATTTTTATTACTTCTTGAGTCTGAAAATCATAATTAGAGTGCGCTGCGAAGGCTACTAACTTTGATTTGTTGATTTTAGTTCCGGAAAGAACCAAAAGAAAGCAAGTTGTGAGGTAAAAGGCGTAGTGAGCTTATTAGAGTGAAAAACCTTGATTTTTTTGTGTGATACACGAGAGTTGTGAGATAAAAGGTGTAGTGATCTTATTAGAGTGAAAAGCCTTGATTTTTTTTTGTGTGTGATACACGAGAGTTGTGAGGATATATTTTTTGCTACTAACCAAATTTTGCAGATTCAAAGGATGTCTGAAAACAACAAATCAACGACACAAAATGTTGACATAGCGTTCCAATTACGAGCCATGGGTCAACAACTTGAGTTATTGTCTAGAACATACAAAGATCTGAAAGATGAGATGAATTCGATAAAGTGATAGAATAGTGAGGGCTGATCGCCAAGGAAATACGGTTCGTATAGACGTACAAAATAGCAGATCTGATTTTAAAGAGTATGTTGATGAAAACGCAAATATGGGCGAAAATGAGTATGATTTTGTATCTATTGGCCAAGGAATCAGTCCGGACCCAAACAGAGCTAAGAGGAATGTGAATTTCCATGGCATTGAGAATTATGAAGATATGGATGGGGACACTATCAAACTGAAAATTCCTAACTTTCAAGGTACAAATGATCCCGAGGCTTATTTGGAATGGAAAAAAAGGTAGATTAGATTTTTGATTGTCATACCTATTCTAAATAAAAAAAAAGGGTCAAATTGGTGATGATTGAGTTTACAGAGTTTGCTATGATTTGGTGGGATCATATTATAATCAGTAGGAGGAGGAATGGGAGCGATTCGTTTAGACTTGGGGGCGAGATGAAAGTCTTAGGGTGTGTTTGGTATAGCTTTTGATTTTGTGGTTGAGGTTTGAAAAAAACAGTTTTATAAAAAGCACTTTAGCTGCGGTTCAAAATAAATTTTGAAGTGTTTGGTTAAAACTGCTTTTGAATTTGAGATTAATAAAAATCAGTTTCATGTGTTTGGTTATCAAGCTTTTCGTATTGTTTTTAACTTGTGAAATTACTTTAAAAGGGCATATACATATATATAATTTTTTAAATATTGTAGATTTAATAATTATAATAATATAATGTAATTAATAATTCAAGTAAATTGGATTATTTTTAATTCTCTTACCAAATTACTTGTAATGTCATCACGAACAATATTTATACAAAAAAGGTTGAATGCAATTCTTGACTATTTTTGCGAGCTACAATATCTAGAAAAAAATCATCAGAGATATAATTGGGATTACAATCATGTTATTCAATTATTCAAGATTCCAATTATCATAGTTTGTTATTTTTATGGCCGTGTTTAACGTGGATTGCATTAAAAAGAAAAAGAAAAAAAAATTGTTTTCTAGTAACAAAAAAGATTGTAACTTAAAAAGAAACAGAGATGAGGAGCTGATAATCCCGCTTTTATTTTCAAGTCATATTTTTAAGAAATTAGTTACTTGTTTGATTTTTGTAACAGGGAGGGAGGGTTTTAGGACAGTGAGAAGAGATGAAAAGGTTTAGGTGTTGTGCGGCTATTACGAGTTCAGCTTTTATCACGCGTGAAAAACAGAGAAAAGCAACATTTTTCTTCTTTTCAGGCAACCCTGGTTTCTGACTTTTTACACGTGGGACCCACACAACTTTTTTCAATTTTTTACTTAACCAAATGCTTATCTTTTTCTTTTTCAAGCCACTTTTTTCGAACCGGAGGTGCAGCAACTGTGCCAAACGGCCACTTAATGAGAAGACAATTTGTGCCTAACTACTATTACAGAGACTTTATAACTGAAGCTCCAAGGTCTGAATCAAGGCTATAAGACAGTAGATGAATATCACAAAGAGATGGAGATAGTAATGATTTGAGCCAATGTTGTTGAGGATAAAGAAGCCACGATGACTAGATTTCTTAATGGGTTGAATCGGGACATTGCCAATGTGGTAGAGCTACAACACTATGTGGAGGTAGAGGACATGGTGCACATGGCTACGAAGGTAGAGAGACAACTTAGGAAGGGACATGTTCGGCCATGGGTTTAATTCGGGTTCTTCATCATCTTGGAAGATGAATCTGAAGAGAAGAGGTATTGTCCAGCCAAGATCCTTTGTTCCTTCGACAACTGAACAACCAAAGACTAAAGTTGATGTCTCTACTAGTTCCAAAGGTAAATCTGAAACTTAGCTTAAACGTACTCGTGATGTTAAATGTTTCAGGTATAAAGGGCACGAACATTATGCTCTGGAATGTCCAAATAAGAGAAAAATGATGATTAGAGATGATGGTGATATGGAATTGAAAAGTGACAGATATGATTGCGAAGGCATGCCACCATTAGAGGATAGTGATGAGGGATGACTTAGCATTACCGGTTGCGGAGTTCTTGGTTATAAAGCGCACACTTCAAGTTCAGGTCAAGGAAGATGAAACTAATCAACAAAGAGAGAATATCTTCCATATGCGTTGTTACATACAAAGCAAGGTATGTGGTTTAATTATTGATAATGGAGGTTGTGTTAATGTTTGCAGTACCACTCTTGTTAGTAAACTGAAATTTGAGTACTGTTAAGCATGCGAAACCATATAGATTGTAATGGTTGAATGATAGTGGTGAAGTGAAAGTGACTAAGCAGGTTGTGGTCCCATTTTTGATTGGGAAATATATTGATAAATTTCTGTGCGATGTGGTACCAATGCAAGCAAGTCACATCTTATTGGCGAGACCATGATAATATGATAGGAAGACAGTTCATGATAGGGTTAAAAATAGATATACCAGTGTAAGAGATGGTAAAACCATCACTCTTATACCTCTTACACCCAAATAAGTACATGATGATCAAATAAAGCTAAAAAGTGAGCATGAGGCAATGGGGAAAGAAAATCAAGGTGAGGAATACAGGGAGAGAATACCATCAGATTAGGCCAGAACCCAAACCTCTACAAACCATTCAGCCACTCATCCAAACACAAACAAATATTCGGCCAACACTCCAAACAAATCAAACCATTCGACCATTACTCAAAAACACCCAAATCTAACCGAGAGTGGAGGTAAGACAAGAGGAGAGAAGAAAGTCAGGAAGAGTGATGAGAATTGTGTGGAAAAAACTAGAGAAACAACCTAATTTTTATTCTAGAGAGGGTGAGGTCAGATCTGCATATTTCACTAACAAACCAATGATTTTACTTGTGTACAAGGAGGCTTACTTTAATACTAATGATCTTGATCATATTGTGCCTAGTGTTGCTATTTCTTTGTTGAAGGAGTTTGATGATGTGTTCCCCGATGATACTCCAAGCGGATTACCACCATTGTCGGGATAAAACACCAAATTGATTTCATACTTGGAGCTTCAATTCCTAACCGACCAGCATATAGAAGCAATCCCAAGAAAACAAAAGAGCTTCAAAGGCAAGTTGATGAGCTGATGGAAAAGGACTACATTCGTGAGAGTATGAGCCCCTGTGTCGTACCCGTGCTATTTGTGCCTAAGAAGGATAGAACATGGAGGATGTGTGTTGATTGCCGAGCCATCAACAATATAACGGTAAAGTATAGACACCCTATTTCTAGGCTTAATGACATGTTAGATGAGTTACATGGATCTTGGATTTTCTCTAAAATTGACTTGAAAAGTGGGTACCATCAGATTAAGATGAAAGAGGGTGATGAGTGGAAAACTGCATTTAAGACTAAGTATGGTTTATATGAATGGTTAGTAATGCCGTTTTGACTTACAAATGCACCAAGTATGTTTATGCGTTTAATGAATCATGTGTTGCGTGCATTAATAGATAAGTTTGTGGTTATGTATTTTGATGATATTTTGATTTATAGCAAGAACTTAAACTGAGCATTTTGATCATTTGCGTAATGTACTTAGTGTGTTGCGTAGTGAGAAATTGTATGCTAATCTTAAAAAGTGTGCCTTTTGCATGGAGAAAATTGTGTTTCTTGGCTATTTTGTAACTGCACAGTGTATCGAGATGGACAAGGAGAAAGTTAAGCGCCATCCGGAAGTGGCCTACACCCAAATCGGTAAGTGAGGTAAGGAGTTTTCATGGGTTAGCTAGTTTTTACAGTCATTTTATGAAAGATTTCAGTATAATAGTTACACCCTTGAATGAAGTTGTTAAAAAGTCAGTTGGGTTTAAATGGGGGGAGGAACAAGAATTGATTTTTGTTCTTTTGAAAGATAAATTATGTTCTGCACCTGTTTTGACTTTACCTAACTTTACAAAAGCATTTGAAATAGAGTGTGATGCATCTGGAATGGAAATAGATGCTATTTTGATGCAGGATCGAAAACCTATTGCATATTTCAATGAGAAGTTAAGTGGATCGACCTTGAACTATCCCACTTACGACAAAAAACTATATGTCTTAGTAAGAGCACTTGAAACATGGCAGCATTACTTGTGGCTAAAAGAGTCTGTAATCCATTCGGATCATGAGTCCTTGAAACATTTGAAAGGACAAGGTAAGTTGAATAAGAGACATGCAAAATGGGTTGAATTCATTGAAACTTTTTCCTTACATGATCAAGTATAAGCAAGGCAAAGAGAACATCGTAGCCGATGCACTTTTGTGCAGGTATGTTCTTTTACACACCATGAAACTAGATTGCTAAGCTTTGAATATTTGAAGGAATTGTATGGTAACGATTTTGACTTTGCTGAGATTTATAATGCATGTGGAAATTCGGCTTTTGGTAAGTTTTATTTGATGGATGGTTATTTGTTCAAAGAGAATAGAATATGTGTTCCTGCTAGTTCTTTGCGTGAATTACTTGTTCATGAAGCACATGGGGGTGGTTTAATGGGTCACTTTGGGGTTGCGAAAACCTTGGATGTATTGCATAAGCATTTTTATTGGCCAAAGATGAAAACAGATATGCAACGAATTTGTGAATAGTGCATCGCTTGTCGAAAGGCAAAATATAAAGTAAAACCACATTGTCTCTATACACCATTACCTGTGCCTACTGAACCTTGGGTAAATATCTCTATGGACTTTGTTTTAGGTTTACCTAGGTCAAAGAAAGGTAGAGACTCTATTTCTGTTGTGGTTGATAGGTTTTCTAAAATGGCACATTTTATTGCATGCCATAAAACAGATGATGCATCTCATATCGCAGACTTGTTCTTTAAGGAGATTATATGTTTGCATGGCATTCCTAAGAGTATTGTGTCAAATCTTGATGTTAGGTTCCTTAGCTATTTTTGGAAGACCTTAAGGGGAAAGTTGGGAACCAAACTTTTATTTTTGACAACATGTCATCCTCAAACAGATGGGGAAAGTTGGGAACCAAACTTTTATTTTCGACAACATGTCATCCTCAAACAGATGGGCAAACTGAGGTAGTCAATAGAACATTATCTCAACTTTTGCATGTTGTAATACAAAAGAATTTGAAAAGTTGGGAAGAATGTTTGCCTTTTATTGAGTTTTCTTATAATAGAATTGTGCATTCGACCACTGGTTTTTCTCCTTTTGAAATTGTTTATGGTTTTAATCCACTAACTCCTATGGACTTAATTCCTTTACCTTGTGAAGAAAGGGTGAGTTTAGATGGTGAACAGAAGGCAAAGATGGTGAGACAACTCCATGAAGGAGTTCGACTGCAAATAGAGAAAAAGAACAAACTTTATGCTTCTAAAGTAAATAAGAGATGTAAACTGATTGTTTTCCAACGCGGTGATTGAGTTTGGGTGCACATGCGGAAGGAACAATTTTCTAACAAAAAGAAATCAAAATTACAGTCTCTTGGTGATGGTCCATTTTCAGGTTTTGGAGAGAATAAATGACAATGCATATAAAATTGATCTTCCAAGTGAGTATAGTGTTAGTGCTACCTTTAATGTTGTTGATCTTACATTGTTTGACACAGATATTGATTTGGGGTCGAATCCTTTCGAGGAGAGAGAGGATGATGCAGACAAACCCAAAAACATTAGCAAGGACCCATTACATGTTCTAAATAGTCCAATAACATGGTCTAAGACAAAGGCATTGAAAGAGGCAATGAATGCATTTGTTTTAAAGGTTTCAACCAGGTCAGAATTCCAAGGACCATTGGAGTATCAAGAGGAGACCCTAGTACATCTTATTCATGTGCAAGAGGGGTCCAATACAATCTTATTTGGGCCATGAAGTGAGGACAACAAAGGAGCCAAAAGAATCCTACTACAACTTGGAAACATAAGATTAATGGGCTTGATGGAAGACTTATAAAAAAACACCTTATGGGCTTTATTTTAGGTTGTTAGCTACAACCCAAGGCTTGTTTGTGCTTAATTAAGACTTTGTTTTCGGCTAGGATCTAAAGCTTTCCTGGATTAAGTCATGGGCTTTTCAATTTAGGATTTTGGATCAGTTTTGAGTGAACCTCATTTAAGTCCACATAAGAGGGTCCATTAGGGTTAGTTTTTAGAAAAAAACTATTTAAACTCATGTTAGCTAAATTTCAGAGTCGTTGATTAACTTTAATTCTGAGCTTTTTCATCTTATGTGTGAGAGTGATTCATGCATTCTTTAATTCTTGAATGAACTGAATCCGACTTATCGAAGATTAACTGGCTTCGTGATATCATTCTACTCATTTCAATAGTGCTGGTGCCTTGGGAGCAGGTTTTCATTGTGTCACACTCCTATGAGATTTATTTCGGCTTTCCGGGATTAGATCTTATTCTTGATTGTGGGTTGCATGATCACGAGGTTCACATCAAATAGGCTGAAAGCTCATGGTTATCATACTCAATGCAGCGAATGCAATATGGTCCACGGACAGTTATGTGGAGATTGTTTGTAAACAAGGTAAATATTTTTGGAACATTCTTGACTTGAGTTTCAAAGCTTTTCTAAGCTTATAATCACACTAAGTGCTGAAAAAATCCGTAGATTAATTATAGTATTTGCTCTTTGCCAATCTTGTAAAGCCTCTGCTACTCTGTCTTTCTCGGAACTCATATTCTCCCATTTAATTTTTTATTAATTCTCCTAGTTTGCCCATCTGACCTATCACTTGTTTTCCCTTCTATAATCTCAAAGGGCTACTTGCCTGGTATCCAAACTTGAAACTATGTGAACCCTGCCAATTTCTTATTTATTTAATTTGTAACACAGAAGGTCCACTGAAATATCTAATCAGTTTACTTTGGAAAATCTAATTTTCTCAGTTCTTTTTTCTGTGTGCAGGTATGGGGAGCATGTACTTGAAGCCATGGAAAATCCGAATTGATTATGCCCTGTCTGTTGTGTCATTTGCTACTGCAGTTTGTGCTGACAAGCAAAAGGCTGGCCTCCCCACTGGTTCTCTTTATAGGAAGGTAACTCTCTCTAAACTTAATATGAAAAGCTAACTCATGGCAGAAAACAAACTGGGCAAAGTTTTTTGTCTACCTATCCTTCCAGATATCAAGTTTGGGCTACAGGTCAATTGCACAGTATCTCGTACAAACCAGGTGCTCAAAACACTGCCAATGAAGTTTCTGCAAAAAGGTCACTGCCATTTTCTGACATGGAAGCAGTGTCAGAGGAATTCCCACTGTTCATTTATACAGCAGCTGAGCAATTAGAGAATCAATTACTAAGCAGCAGAAATCTAGCTAAGGAAGGTCAGACAAAAGGACGTTGACTTTTTCAGGCAGTGACGTGAAGTCTGAGAATGTGGAATCTGCAAAGTCAACCGTGAGGTTCATGTCAACCTTGATCAATCAAAGCCTCAATTTGAAGAAATGAATGATGAGTTGGAAATGGAGAAGCACATGCAAAGCAATGGAAATCAGGCCACAACTTGTCAGACAGACGGGTGATTGGTGATTTTTTTTTGGAAGTGAAGCAAGGTCCAAGGACAGAGAATGATCAGCAGGCAGCCATGAGATATACGACTATCTTGCATAGCCTAAATTTGAAGACGCGTGAAATGAGATCAAAAGTGAGGAAGGGAAGAAGGAATTGCACTCGACTAATAAAGAGAACGTTGAAGGCAATATTCTGCAGGAAAGTTGCCTGAAAGTAGGGGCCAAGATGACGCAGAGATCTTGGTGGAGAATGAGAAAAACTCTGATGTGAAACCAGCTATAAACGGTGTCGTCAGACTAAAGCATGAAGATTGAAAATGAAATGCACGTGCTATTGAACCAAGCCCAGATAGTATCGGTGCAAGATTAAGACATGCAGAGGCGTAGAAAAAGTAATGGCCAAGATGATGCAAAATAGTTCATCATGGGGAGTGAATGACAAAACCTCTGCTGCTACAGCAGCTGGTAAAATCATCTCATCAAAAAACAAAACAAGGAGAATAAAAATGAAATGCGTTTTGAGGATGGTGAATGCGTTGATGGAACTTCTGTATTGGAGAGCAGTCCAGAGCTCATAGAGGCACAATCATATAGTATTGGTTTCAAGATATAAATATATATATATATATATATATGCCTTCAGCTGTATTTTCTTCGATGAAAACTATAAACCGACTGTGTCAAAAGGATCATTTGTCTCTCTATCATGATTTTTCTTTCGTGATATTTTGCAAAACAACGTCCAAAATTAATATTAATCAGTCCCAGAACACGCAACCGTCATCAAAACATAGGATGGTGTATGAAATTGCATCAAATTTGTTTTGAAGTTGATGATTCTGCATGTAGTAGTTATAAACACAGAAAAACCCTTTCAATCTATCTTCCAAGTGAACAGCTAAAGAGTTGAGTTTCCAATTCCATTTTAGGGCGCCAAACACTTTCTCAGTAAACTTGGGAAGAATTGAACAGCATGGGGAACAGAAAAAAGGTGAGACCTGTAAAGAAAAAGAGATAATTCCCTACTCATTACGCTCGATTCAAAATGGAGTTTCCCAAACCCCAACTTTGACAAAGCTAGCCATTGTCTTCCTGCTGGCTATCATTTTAATGAGAAAAGCATATCATTTTACTTTACATCTTACATGGTCATCCCACCATATGCTTTAGAGACATGGCTGAGTGAGGGACAGTAGGGAAGCCATTTCTTATTTGTCTTGTTAAAGAAGCATGCAAAGCCTTGGACCCTAGCTAGTGATTTGAGCAGCGAGTAATTTTGCATCATCTTTTTTAGTACTTTCGATGCAGTCCGTTCCTTGTGTTTGACTAATGAAACCAATGATAACTTAGATACTGTTTGTCATTATATTTTTAAAATATTTTTATTATTATTTCTTTAAATTAGATTTTTTTTAGTGTTTTTATATTATTTTTATAATATCAAAATTAATTTCTCTAAAAATTACCATCTACAATGAGCAGTCATAATTCAAGAATATTTGGTTTTTTATTTTAAAAATATTTCTGATTTTTTTTTGTTTTTGTTAAAAATAAAAAATATATGATTTTCAATGTAGTTTAAATAAAAAAAAAACATTTGGAAAACAACTATTATCGTATTATCAATCATGAGGTTAATTTTAAAATAAAATAAAAATCAAGTTTTAATTTTTATTTAATAGCAAGAAAGGGGGGGGGCTCATTAATCGAGGTGCTACCCTATATCATATAAATGAAGATACCTTATGTCTCATTGCTTATAAAATATCCTTATAAAAAAGGGATAAACACCAACTTGTAAAATAAAATAGAATGGATAAGATTAGTATAATTTTAGATGAAACACATTGGGGAACTAATTAATTAAGGCAGTGGTTTCTCATCTTAGGCTGTGGTTTTCAATAATTAGAGAGTTTGGTAGTAGCAAGGAAGCAAGCACGTGCTCTTCCTAGTCAACCATTAAAACAAGTTGAGGATTAATTTTCTTCATAACATGTTTGGCTGCTGAGAAACTTCAAGAAGGGAATAATATGTTCCTAATCAGATTGATAGAGATTGACACACAGGGATTGGAAAATAATTAATCAGATGGTTGCTACAAACTCACCATGTTTTTTAATCAAATCTTGACCATGAAGATAAACTTGATTTGATTACTATTTTGTATTGTTATAGTTCTATTAGGTGACTTTTAAGAGCTTGATTTGTACTTATTATCCCTTGCTTTCTTTTCAAATAATGTCCCTTTATTTGGTTTATAAAATATAAGCGATAATTTTTAATACTATTCCGAGATAAGAAAAAAAACAAAAATAATGAAAATAAAGAAGATAAAACAAGAAGAAAATTATGTTTGGTAGTTAAGTAAAAGATAAAATGGTTGTTTTTGCATCTTATTTAGTTACGGTGGACATAATGAAATAAAATATAAAAAATCTTATTTTACTTTTAATATGTAATGTTGTAAAACTTATATATTTTTTTAAAATAATTATATATATTTTTTATTTTAGTTTATATAAAGAAATGGAATTAAAAATATTATAATAACATTAGTTATAAAACCAATATTAACTTCACGGTTACCTTGAGGTTTGGATTGGTCCGAGTTTAAAAAAATAAAAAAATAATTGACTCATGATGACCTAATAAAAAACCCTATGATGAAACATGGTCAAAAACCCTTGACTCTTTTTGGAAAAAATTGGTCAAAACAAGTTTGTATTGATTTATTTTTTTTTAAAAAAAAATGATCAGTAAGGTTAATCCTCTCGATCCATGATTTGAACCTTGCCTTGGGTTATCTCTTAGGCTAAGTTTTAAAAACTATGATAATTATTATTTTTATTTATATGTTGGCATGGATCAACCCATCTTGACTCTCTCGTTCCGTGATCTAGGCCTTGCCTTGGGTTATCTCTTAGGCTAAGTTTTAAAACTATGATAATTATTATTTTTATTTATATGTTGACATGGATCAATCCCATCTTGACTCTCTCGTTCCGTGATCTAGGCCTTACCTTGGTGACCCCATTCAGGTTTTAAAATTATGATAATAAATTTTTTATTTTTAAATTAACTAAAGTTTACCATCTTGATTTGTAACCTGAGTCTTGTCATGGGTTGATCCCTGAATCAAGTTTTAAAATTATAGCATTAATAATTTTTATTTTATATTTATTCTAATCGACCCTTTTGACATGTGACCTGGACCTTACATCAGGTCGACCCTCGAGATAATTTTTTTTAATTATGATAATAATTTTTTTTATATTAACTTGATCAATGGTCATTCCCATCCGTAACTTGGGCCTTACCCTGGATCGACCCCGTAACATTTTTTAAAACTATAATAATAATAATAATAATTCTTATTCTTATTCTTACATATACTAGGATCAACCCAACCTGTGAGAAGAGCTCAACTAGTTACCCGAGATTTGCCCAAATCAACCTTTAAATTGGATTTAAAACTATGATGATAGTTTATTTATTTTTATCTTCAAAAGTCTTAGTATAGTTAAGAAATAAAAAATAAAAAATATAGTCTGTAAATTTATTCTCCTCACACCTTTTATTTAAAAAAATAATATAAAAAGATGTTTTAAAATTATTAAAAAACAAATTTATTTTTATATATTTATATCTTTAACTAAACATTATTTTAGTCTTTGCTACCATAAACAAAAGTTGATTTTAACTAACGACAAAAAAAAAGGTCTACACTTTCAACAGAGAAACTTGACGAGATAAAATTGCAATGAATATCCCATTAGGTGGCCAATAATAGTTTGGATAATAATATTTGCATATATATATATATATATATATATATTAATGATGTTTTTCTATATAAAAAGTATAATTGTAAATTTTATCAATCTGTTTTTGTAGTGGTAATACAACGGTGATAAATTATAATTTTTATTTTTTTTTAATTTAGAAAACAGATTTTTATATTTATTTTTTGCAGTTGTATTTTTATTATTTTACACTCAGCTTATTTACTACCCTATTTTATTTTAATATTCTTTTAGTTTTTCCTTACATTAGTTTTTAGAAAAAAATATTATTTCATATTTTTCACACTTGAATATTTATCACTCTATTATTGTCTCATCTATATTATTTTATAAGAAAAACAATTACTGCACAGAAACTACAAAAATAACATCTACACATTAATTATTTATGTTAAAAAACATTATTCAACCCACAGCAACAACGGAACAAGGCAACAAGTTGATTAGACGTGTTAATGTTTTTTTTGTATTTAATGATATAGATGATTCTTGATATATTTAATTATATTGATAATTTTTTTTTAAAAAATGACATATAAAAAATTAACATATATATTTATTATTTAAAAAAAAGAAGAAATTATCGGCGAGTCAAATAAAATAATTAGTAGAAAATAGGCAGGGCCAACAACCACGAGAGCATAATAAAGAAAGTTCGATTTTTCTGCTTGAGGTGGACCAGTTTTTCGAACAATTCCTAAACCTCGACATTTGAACCAGATTATTATAACTACACATCCAAAACTTTTTTGGCCTCAGCTCTATTTCTCGCCATTTGCCTCTTGGGTTCTGTGCACTGGAGAGATGGGAATCCTATGACCTCACTGGTAACTATATTTTTATCTTCTTCTGAATAATAATAAATATCTCATGTAGTTGACCTTACATTTTTTGTACGTATTCACAAACATAAATACCTAGGCAAAGTAGCTTTTCAAACTTGTATATATATATATATATATATATATGTGTGTGTGTGTGTGTGTGTGTGTGTGTGTGTGATGCTGGATTTTCCTATAAATATTTAATAAATACCAGCAAACATGTGGAGGCTAGAAAAAGGACTTCGATCCTCTTAAACGTGATGGATCATGCTGGTTTAGATGTTAAATTAAGTGAGATAAATAAAATTATAAGGAATTAAGTTGTTTTTTTATTTAATATACGTTAAATCATAACTATTCGATTTACATTGAGAGCATGGAGGTTATATAAAAATAAAAAGATATTATTAGTAAAGATAATGGATGCATTATGAAGTAAAATTGTATATTTCATCAAAACCGTTTCTTTTTTTTTATTCTTGTATTTTTTTGTGGCAATAATTTTCTTATCATTAATCAATAACTTAATATTCTTATTCATGTATTTCTTATTTTCTTGACCAAAACATGCATTTTCTAAGAGAAGCATTGTTTTTTTTATTAAAAAAAATAAAAATCACAGGGGCTAAATTGAAGTTTTCTATGCACCATGAACATTAAAAAAACAAAAAAAGTTGTTTTTTATATTCACTTTGGTCCTTTTTGTTCAATTTTTAAAGCTATAAACTAAGATTCTATTATGTAATATTGATATTTAATTTAATGTCATGATGTTTCATGTTAATATGAATAAGCTAGAGCGAGTAAATCAAAACAAATTTTTTATAAAATGTAAAATCCTGCCAACACCATGTGGGGGTGAATTAAAAAGAAAAAAAAGTTTAGTGATCATGACTGCATAATTTTCAAGGGACAAAAACAGGTATGCTGTTGCAGTCCAAAGGACAGTGGTCCCTATATTCACCATAGTAGAAACCGTGAAAGACCGTTTTTTTTATGATGTGAATACCTAAAATTATTTTCATAAAAATAATACTTATTTAATGTTATTATCATTAATTCTTATTTTTTTATAATATAATATTATGATAAATATAGCATAATAAATGTATTTAGATAATGTTTCAAGGACAGCAGTTAACGATGAAAAAAAACCCAAAGAAAATGAGAAACTGTTGAGTTTTGTAATGTTTTTCAGGTAGTTGTCATCACATTAATGAGATAGCAACTGAAAGATACAGTGATATCGATCTGCGTCATGTCTTTTTTAGACTGGAGGCCCCACATCACTCATTTTTGTAAGTTGTGTTTGAGTTTACTGTGTATTATTTTAATAAATGTTTCTTAAAATATACTTAAAAATACAGCATATACTGTATTATCCAACAGAGTTGTTCATTTTTTATTTGGTTCGATTTTTATCTATAAAAATAATTATATTAAAATTATAATAAAAAATCAAAATCGAACCGAAACATACCAGTTTTGGTTCGGTTTGTTTATGTAAAAGCTAGAAAATAATATATTGTGTTTTTAGGGGTTTTTTGGACTTTAACCAAGTCTTTTTTTTCCTTCCTATTACATAAAAATAGAACTAAGTCAAAAAAATTGAATGAATAAAAAGTTTTTTTAATAGTATATATATATATATATATACATATATTAATTTGAACTGATTCGATTTCAATTTACTGGTTTTAGCTTTAAAAAACCTAAACCGAACCAAAGTTTCTAAAAATATTCTAATTGGTTTAATCGGTTTTTTAATAGTTTGAATTTTCTGAGTTAGTTTTTCTAGGTTTTCTTGATTTAATCAATTTATTTTCTCAGTTCTACTCTTTAATGTGAATGTCATAAACATAAAATATGAAAATATATTTTTTATTAATGTGGATATCTGGGTTAGCTTGCATGCACTCTATGAATTTCATGAGTCCTAAAATTAATAATCATATAAGCCTTCAATAACTATTATATTAGTAACCATATTATTTAAATTTAAAACAATAAAAAAAACAAAACCTTTTAGTCTAAACTTACATCAACATTGAATCCAACCTGAGGATTAAAAAAAAAACCCTATCTATTCTAAGATATCAAATTCGATGAAAAACAGAAAGGTTTCTAAGAAAATGATGGAATTAAATAATTAAATAATTAAAATAGTGTAGAAGAATCTGGACAGGCTGAGGGTTGCTGAATAATTTAATATCTGACAAAGAAATGTCCATGCACTTTTTTATTATTTTTAAGTGTGACAATGGTTGTGTTTTTATTATTAAAATAATAATATTTTTTATTTTTCACATTGGTCTATTAAAACAATAAAAACACTAAAAATTAAATTGCACTCCTAAATAGAGCTTTATATATATATATATATATATATATATATATATATATATATATATATATATATTTGTCTTTTTTTATTTTCTTGTTATCTAAAAAGTAAGAATCAATAATACTCAAAAACTAAGACAAAAACATGACTATAAAAAAGTTTAATCACCAGAAACTTCTGGGAATTTTCTTTAAAATTACTTAGTTATCTGAAATGAAAAGGACTCTAAACTTGAATATGGCTGGATGAAGCCAAATGCAATACATAATTGTTTTTCATGCTTCATAAACACACATTAATAAGATCATTGCTCCTTTTATTTTATAGTCCAATGCACTGCAATATAATTTATTTATCATATTGTTTTTAATTTTAATTTATTTATAATACAATTCGGTAACGAACGATGCCAAATATATTCATTATATTTAATTGAGGTGTGACCCAAATTTAAAATCACAAAAATCACTTGTAAAGTGATATATTTGCACATGGATGCTAGTGGAAAATAATACAGCCAATCCACCAGCATTTAAAATTCAATAATTGATACAAATAAATAATTTAAATTCATCTGATAACTCAATGATACATGCATATTTTTTTATTGGTAACTCAAATCTAACTACTATTAATTATAATTATTAGCCTGATTGGCTACGTGACTAGCCATGTATTTGTCAATTGTTTTTTATTTTATTTATTTTTTTAAGTGTTTTCATATTATTATTTTTTTTTAAATAAAAAAAATATTTATTATAACAGCATCAGATATTAAAAAAAAAACAAAGCATGAAGCAAAAATCGCCATTGAAACTAACATAGAAAAAAAAAGAAGAAGCAGAAGAAATCAAGGAGCAAAATATTCGTTGTGGTTTTGTAAGGGAAGCTGAACTTTCGGAGCTGCATGGATGGACAGAAAACAGCTTTTACAAGCCACCAGCTGATTATTTGACTTTTCAGCTATGACACTGAAGAAAAATGGCTGGGTAGGTCCCACCACAGCAACATATCACATTAAAAAAAGAAAGAAAACCATTAATTAGACAGAAATAATACATTGATTACTAGCTTAATTAACAATAATAAAAGAAAGATAATTAAACACAGTAACAACACCACCTCTGGATGAGCAAAGTCAATGTCCTTTCCGTCACTGTTTGTCAAGGTAAGAGAGTCAATTGAGAGGGAGCAAAGTGGGGTTAGTATAGCTTATCATTATCGAAACAAAACTGGGCATGTCTTATTTTGATTGGATTTGTAGTAAAAGAGCTTTTCTTATTTGTGCTGTGCTCTGAGAGAGAGAGAGAGACTAGGAAAATAAAGAGAGATCCTTTTTCTGAGCTCTCTTGAGTTTGTGTTAATGGAGTCTTGACGATTCAAGAGTGTTTGGAATGGGGTTCTATAAAGTATAAACTGTGTGTCCATTTATTGTGAAACCCTTTTTCTGTTTCTTTCTTTTGAGAGTCTTGCTTGTTGTGTGTGTCTGTTTTTTTTGGCAAGATCTGGGGATCTAGATTAGGGGTTCGACTCTCTCCCTCTCTTGCTTGCTTTCTCGGGTTTCTTCTAAAGTTGTTTTCTTTCTTATAGTCTTTACTGAAATGGGAGTTTGGACGTTCTGGAATTGAGACATTTGCATTCTGGGCTGTGGTTTTTTACCCACAATTTGTTGAAGTTTGTATCTTTGTACAGATTCTGTTTCTTGTTTTCGGGTTCTTTATTAGAAGTCTGATTCTTTGGTGGGGGAAAAAATCTGTATTCCTTCCCGAGCTTTTCTTGATCTGGTTAGGGTTTTGAAACTGAGCCTTGTTTTTGTGAAATTTTAGTTTTCTTAGATGGGCTAAACCAAAATTGTTCTCGTTGAATCTTGAGCTAGATTTGCTTTCTTGGTTTTGTCTCAGTTGATAACTAAGTTACAAGATTTGATGCATCTGTCTCTGTGGAAGCCTATATCTCATTGTGCTGCTCTGCTCTTTGACAAGAAGAGCAGAAGGAAAGATGGGCCTGAATCTAGTCTTGATATCAAGAGGGACCAATCTATTCTTCGAAAACTTCAAGAACACAAGCTCAGGGAGGCTCTTGAAGAAGCATCTGAAGATGGGTCACTCCTTAAATCTCAAGATATGGAGTCTGAGACTCTTGCAAACCAGGATGAGAATCTTGGGAGATCAAGATCCCTAGCAAGACTTCATGCGCAGCGAGAATTCTTGCGTGCCACAGCGTTAGCTGCTGAACGAATATTTGAAAATGAGGAATCTATACCTGACCTTCGTGAGGCATTCTCCAAGTTCCTCATGATGTATCCAAAGTATCAGTCTTCAGAGAAGGTGGATCAGTTAAGGTCAGATGAGTATGCACATTTGTCTCCAAAGGTATGCCTTGATTACTGTGGATTTGGGCTTTTTTCATATCTCCAGTCTTTGCATTACTGGGAGTCTTCAACATTTAGCTTGTCGGAGATAACTGCAAATTTGAGTAATCATGCTCTGTATGGTGGTGCTGAAAAGGGCTCTGTGGAATATGATATAAAGACAAGAATAATGGATTATTTGAACATCCCTGAGCATGAGTATGGTCTTGTTTTTACTGTGAGTAGAGGCTCGGCCTTTAAATTGCTTGCTGAATCGTACCCTTTTCATACCAATAAGAAGTTGTTGACCATGTTTGATTACGAGAGCCAGTCTGTGAATTGGATGGTTCAAAGTGCCAAAGAGAAGGGTGCAAAAGCTTATAGCGCGTGGTTTAAATGGCCAACTCTTAAACTTTGTTCCACTGATCTGAGAAAGCAAATTTCAAATAAGAAGAGGAGGAAGAAGGATTCAGCAGTTGGTTTGTTTGTATTTCCAGTGCAGTCAAGAGTTACTGGGGCAAAGTATTCGTACCAGTGGATGGCACTAGCTCAACAGAACCATTGGCATGTCTTGCTTGATGCTGGTTCATTAGGTCCTAAAGATATGGATTCTCTTGGGCTGTCCTTGTTTCGTCCTGACTTCATTATCACGTCATTTTACAGAGTATTTGGATATGATCCTACTGGTTTTGGATGTCTTCTTATCAAGAAATCAGTTATGGGAAGCCTCCAAAATCAGTCTGGCAGTACAGGGACTGGAATGGTAAAGATTACACCTGAGTTTCCTATGTATTTGAGTGATTCTGTGGATGGGTTGGATGGTTTTGTTGGCGTCGATGATGATGAGGTTGCTGGGAATGCTGAAAAAGCCACAGAAACTCACCCAGGATCACAGTTGCCTGCCTTTTCTGGTGTTTACACATCTTCTCAGGTGAGGGATGTATTCGAGACTGAGATGGAGCATGAGAACAGTTCTGACAGAG
The DNA here is from genome assembly GCA_029228465.1 of Salix viminalis. Taxonomy (NCBI): domain Eukaryota; kingdom Viridiplantae; phylum Streptophyta; class Magnoliopsida; order Malpighiales; family Salicaceae; genus Salix; species Salix viminalis. Next base: position 8,869,438 of record CM055430.1, read on the forward strand.
ATGGAACAAGCACCATATTTGAAGAAACTGAAAGTATTTCAGTGGGGGAAGTGATGAAAAGCCCTGTCTTCAGCGAAGATGAATCATCGGACAACTCATTCTGGATTGATTTGGGTCAGAGTCCCTTGGGATCAGACAGTGCAGGCCAACTGAACAAGCCGAAACTGGCCTCCTCTCCATTACCGCCTTTCTGGTTTTCTGGAAAGAAGAACAACATGAGACTCTCCCCAAAACCAACATCCAAGGTATATGGCAGCCCAATGTATGATGACAAAGGGGTGAACTTGGGGTCACATGATGACCACCATGTGTTGTCTTTTGATGCCGCTGTTCTTTCAGTTTCACAGGAACTGGACCGTGTTAAGGAGGTCTCTGAAGAAGAACAATTTTCAGGAACAAACCTCTCTTCAAGAAACAATAAGAAGGGCGCAGATCGTTTGCATGCTAATGAGATTGAGGAGGAACCTGGAACCAGCTCCTTTTCAAACTCTTCCATAAACAGATCCCATCTCAATACTTCAACATCTGGTTTGCAACATAACCTAACAAATGGCTCAACTGCTGCGATTTGCTCAGAGGTGAAAGAAAGTGCTATAAGACGAGAAACAGAAGGTGAATTCAGGTTGTTGGGGAGAAGGGAAGGGGGTCGATATGCTGGTAGTAGATTCTTGGGGCTGGAAGAGAATGGACATTCAAGCAGGGGAAGAAGGGTATCATTTAGCATGGAGGACAACCACAAAGAGTGTCCGAGCCATACTCTGGAGCCGGGAGAGATATCTGCAACCAGCCTGGATGATGAAGATTACAGCACTGATGGAGAATATGGCGATGGGCAAGATTTTCATCGAAGGGAACCTGAGATAATTTGCCGACATTTGGACCATGTGAACATGTTGGGTCTCAACAAAACTACTATCCGACTGAGATTTTTGATCAACTGGCTAGTAACCTCATTACTTCAGCTCAGGCTACCCAGTTCAGATGGAGATGGAAGGGTGAATCTTGTACACATCTATGGCCCAAAAATAAAATATGAAAGGGGTGCAGCAGTAGCTTTCAATGTCAGAGATAGAAACCAGGGGCTTATAAATCCGGAAGCTGTTCAGAAGCTAGCTGAAAGAGAAGGTGTCTCTCTTGGCATTGGTTTTCTTAGTCACATAAGGATTCTTAATGGCCCAAGACCAAAATACGGTGCTGTGAACCTTGAAGATACTACTCTATGCAGACCAATGGAAAATGGGAATCATAATGGAAAAGGTGGCGGGTTCATAAGGGTTGAGGTAGTCACTGCGTCACTGGGATTCCTGACCAACTTTGAGGATGTGTACAAGCTGTGGGCTTTTGTTTCCAAGTTTCTTAATCCAGCCTTCCTCAACGACGGTGGCCTCCCAACTGTGGAAGAGGGCACGGAGGCTTGAGTTTTGGGATAAATGTATTGATAGTTTTGTTCCAGGATGAAAACAAATGAACTTAGAAGGCATGGACAATCAATTAGGGTGGAAAATCTGAGAGTCAGAGCCGAAGATTGAGGATTGTTGAATCTTTGTGGGCAGATCCTTTTGCTCTTCCTCGTGACTCTCTGATGCAATGGGTGAATTTGTTAATTCTTGCTTGTTTGATGTTTATTTTTTATTTTATTTTGGGGTAGAGGTGGCTTTAGAATCTGTATCAACTCGGGAAGTTATGTTGACCTCCAAGCAGAATTATATGGATAGAACTCTCAGCACTGCTTGTGCTCCATCTGTTTTCTTTTTTTTTGAAAAAAAAAAACACTCAAACCTTATTTTGCCTGTTAGTCTATAATACAACTCAGTTAGCTTTGAATCCCAAGTTCTGTAAAGCATGATGATAAATTTTATGTGTTTGTTAGTTTTTATTACAAATTTATTTTCAAAGTAGTGATGTTTCCTATGCCTTCATCCAAAGTAGCTGTCATGTTGTTGACACTGAAACAACAATTCTCTGTCAGTGACAAATTTCAATTCAACAAGACTTGTTAATCTGCGTTTCCTAAACTTTAAAACTAGTTGCATGGAAAAGAATGAGTGAGTCTTCTTTCATAAAGCAGGTGGGGCATGGCGTTGCGAATTTCATTTTGAAACCACATCATGATGATCATTACTACATGCTTTCTCCTGGAAAAAAAGAAAAAGAAAAAGAAAAAGAAACCTCAACATTTCAAACGGGGAATCTTCTTCACAGTTCAAAAGATAGCATAGCATGATAAAGTATAACAAGAATGGAGCTTTGAGAGCTCCTGTGGGGGAATTTGCTTCTTAAAGCAGCTTCACACTGTTGTTGGTGACAGCACTGAATCGTTGTCAAGCTTCGCCTGAAGAGATGAGACTGTTCGTGGTCACCTAGTTGGCAAATAAACTTTAAGGATTTGAAAGATATTTGCATGTCATAATCATAATCAAGATATGCTTTTTGCATAAACGAAGATACTTAAAATGGTCAGCTGAATGCTTCCAAGCCGAATTATTATATTAATTATTATATTTTATTATCAAGAGAAAAGGTAAGAGCTCCTTCCAATTCAAAACTATAATTTTTTTTTTATTAAGTTGTGGAAGCTAATTTATAAGAACAAACACAAAAACAAAGCTAAAATACAAGTAAAAAAATGGGAGGAATGACGCTTTTTTATTACTTTCTCTCTTAAAAGATACACATTTTAACTCTTCTCTGTATCTCTCTATGTCTATGTATATACTTTTAATTACAAGCTTATTTTTAGACTTTAAGTCCCAGACAATCAAGGAATTAAACTGCTATACAAAATATCTCAATCTATCTAGGTATCTAACATTCTAATTAAACAAGAAGTCTAATAAACTAGTTTATTATAAACTCTTCTTCTTTAAGGATTCATACATTGACTATGATTTCTCTTTTAACTAATTTCTCTTTTAACTAAATTCATATGAATACTAGTTTAATTTTTGGATAACAAACTCACATGTTGTATATTTATTTTTATTGTATCACTTCTTTAATTGTTAGGAATTTTTAGGATCTATTTAGTCTATGTGCTATAATGTTAATTGGATTATATATTAGCAAAGTGACTTTTAATAAGGACTCATTTTTTTTTTTTTATAAATATTAGGATTTTGTTGTAGTACTAATACAAACATGGTTGTCTAACTTCTTTTTTTTCTGAATAGTTAAGAGTTAATAACATTCACAATTTTCTAAATTATAGTTTTCTCTATAATTGAAAGATAATTTAGGATATATTAAACCTTGTTTTTTTCTTTTTGTTATACATTTTGTCAATTTATATCATAAAATATTGACTTGTTTGATGAGAGGCTTGCAATGTATTTTAAGGAGTGAATGCCATTTGCGGGGCCTGTGAGGGCTTAAGAGGTAACACTAAAAATCCCATCAAAGAGATTTGATTCATTTTTATTAACAACAAGGAGAGACGCAAACAAGATCGTGATAAGAAGAGGGGTGTTCCCATGGACTTTCCTCGAGTAGACCAAACCCCAAATTTATTCTTAAGAACTTATGCAGACATCATATTTATATGAAAACTGGTGTATATAATATAAGATGCATTAAAGATATAATTCACAATCACTTTTTTTCGAAACACATTATTTATTTTGATGAAAATTATAAGAAACTCTAAAAGGTTTGAGTATTTTATCATAGCAATGCACATTAAAATACTTATTTTCCCTTTAAACATAAGGCCACTTAACTAGTTATTCAGAATAATTTCATAATTTCACATGGATCCATTGGTCATTAGACCCGTTACCATGTCCATTACCATGTCCATAGGGGAAATTAAGTATTTTCTCTTTATAATGCATTGTATAATGACTATTCTACCATTGGACTAAAAAATTATTTAAGTTGTTGTATAGGAGTTTTTTTTATCTTTAAAGCATAAAAGAAATAATTTAAATTCTTTTAAAAGTGGTTTTTTCTTTAGCCTTCGTCTAAGGACATTTGTATATTTTTATTCAGGTTTTTTTATTTTGTTATTGTCAAGTTGGTTTGGAGACAATTTTTCAATTTGATAAATATAAATAATATTAAAAAAAAAATAACTTGCATGTGTCAGCACGTAGGCAATCCCTAAGCTCTGCGAGTGGCATGTGCAGGGTTTATTGTTTACCAAACGCTGCCTTGTTGACCGAAATGGCTGGCATTGTGGTCTCCTTCTTGCTTAACGATCAGCAATTTGTTCTATTTTATTTACTTCTGCAATCATGCTGAAAGTATCTTGAGTGCATTTCAATAAAAATCCTTCACGATTGTCAAAGTCCCAGCAAATCCATGGACCAACTTTGCTTTTTGTAAGAACTAATATCACCTCCACAGCTTCTGTGCTCCAGTACTTCATAGCAGGAATTTCCTCAAAGTATGAAGTTCATCATTCAACCTCCCAGCTTTATTTTCAGGATATGTAGGCTTGAGATCATTCTAAATCCATGGATCGAGTCTGGGCATGTTCCTACTCCTGCAGAAGTGAGTACAGAAGAAGGGAATTGATTTTCAATCGATAAAAAGTGGGTCTTTTCTGTGATTTGATATGATGCAACTTAAGCTAAATATCGAGTCCCATTAGAATACCATCAGTGAGATGCATACCCAAGTTGGCAATGCAGTCCTTAACTAGCAAGGATTATTAATTACTCCGTAATCCGTATGCATGGAGAACTCTTGCAGAGAGTGGACAACAACTAAGCCAGTATAGCTATCAAAATCTTTTTCTTTTTCTTTTTCTTTGGATTTCTGATTATTATACATTCATTCCTCTAAAATGTTCATCTCAGTTGTTCTTTTCTCTGATGAATTTCTATTGATGTCTGGGGAAAGGCGGCATTTAGAAGATATGATTATATTGCAAATGAATAGTCGAACCCAGTTCATTCAGATGGAGAAAGAAGCAGAAAAACAACATCAAGCGATTCCTTCACGGGATGACGAGGAAAACTGTGTATGTTTCACCCTAATTTCTAATCTAGTAAATAATTCTTTTGATGAATGACATTGAGATAAACCTAAAAGGCCGGCTTAACAATCTTCCGGCTGACGCGAGAAAAGCTGCTTCTCTCGCTAATTTACAGCCATCATTATATGTACAGTGGCAATGAGAACTGCTGTCAAGAGCTGAGATCCATATACAAGTGTTTCCTGCTTTACTCATCAGGGGGAAAAGGAGCTTGCCTCGGTGCTATACATTGAATACTCAGTGAGGCTGAAGTTTGGTTTTTCTTCATCCCATTTCAGAATTTCCCTCGCATATTTAAGAGCTGCATCAACACTATCAGGTTCGAGTCCCTTGACCACAGAAGTATACAGACTCCTTCCAGTGAGTGAAGAATAAAGCCTCTTGAACTTGACTGCCATATAGTAGGCACCCAGCTGACCAAGTGAGGGGCTAGTATTGTTGCTGTTGCTGTTGCTGTTGGAGCGATGGCGACTGACCACTGGATGGAAATCGTCGAACCATTCACATTGAGTCAACGGTGCTCGCTCAATTTTCTCCTCAAACAGATCGAATTTGTTTAGTATCAAAAGAAAATCCATCTGCTCAAATGTTGGATGAGTAACAATGCTCTCAAAGAATTTCCTGCTCAGCAACATCTTGTTCGTAGACAAGCCATTCCCATCAACTGTAAACTGATCATAGTCATTCATGGAAACACAGAAAATGACCATCCCAACATCTTCAAACATCTCTAGCCACTTGCAGTTCTCTCCAAGCCCCCGTGCATGTACACTAATTAGTTGGTACCTGGTGACCAGAGTAAAGGGGGAAAATATTAACAATAAAAGGATACCTCTACAAATGACTAAATATTTAATGATGTCCCTGTGTGATGAGATAGAAGAATTAGGTGAGCCATGCCAGAGGTCCAGCATATAGCGCAGAGGCACTACTGTGATTGCTTACAACCCACTTCATAACAGAGGTGAGAACTAAAACCATCAGAAATTAAGGCACTTCTATAATAAACTACAGCTCGTACCTCAGCAAAGTGTCATGCTGGTCTTCAGTGTCGTATTTATCATCAGATGCTGATTGAGGATATGAGAAGTCCAAGCAAGCAAGACCATTTGATGAAGTAACACCCTCAGCATATAGGATATCCAAATCCGAGGGCTCATAGTCTGTTCTCAATATATCAACAGCCTGCAGAGAGAATAATTTCAGTAATGAAATCAAAGAAACTGCAGTTTCGTTATCATGCAGTTATATTTGGCAAGAGCACAATGACATGAAACTAAATAGTCTGTAAACCTTTGTTCAATACAATGGATAAACTTAAACATTACCATTGTCTAATGAGAGAAACTAAAGCAGCACTTGGATCAACCAGGCAAGCTGAGGAACCAAAATGAATCCCATTTTAACCATGAATCATATACTATCAACATGAATACCATACCATCAGGCAACTGTTAAAGCAGAATACAATATCACTCTTTTTTTCATAAATAAATAAAATAAAATGAATTGGCCAGTTCCTCTATATCAGTCAGAAAATCAAAATTATTCTCTTTTAAAATATTTTATTGCTCTAACTTTGGCCAGAAATGATGCACGCATGAATACAGAAAACTTCACATCTTGACTAAAAACTAGCAAGTAACAACAGAGAAGCATGTATAGACCAGATATAATAGTCTAACAAATTTGAACTGAGCAAATGAAGCTCACAAACGATCTTACCCGCTCCAAGAAATAACTTGACACACTGGGTAGCATTTCCAACTCATTTCTCCGCTTATAAGTGGCCCGAATAGCTTCATCCTTCAGCAACTCTTCAACTAGTGGTGCATATTCACGAGTAGCAGCTGGAAAAATTGCTTCCAAATTCCCAGAAACCATAGTCTTCAGAAGCCAATCCGAGAATGCTTTAAGCCTTGGACCAATCGAGTAGATAGTTTGGCAGTTGGTGTTACTTTTACTCCCTATTATCACACAGCATTTTCTTTCAGGCACTTAACAGAATAAAAGCCTGAGAAGAGCACATTCTGCAACTGCATGCTATTCATCAATGCTACTAATCATATTTATCTAATCACATCTTGAAGACAGAACAACTTCTTAGGGTCATCCCAGTTCCCACATAAAATCTGTTTCCTTATACACACTACTTGGAGACAAGAAGAAGTACGAATCTAATGTATTCCCATACAAAAAAAGAGATCGTTAAAAGTTACAAAATGTTAGACAACATCTGTTCCTTTTTCCCGCTTTATGTACACCCACCCACATGTGTTAGGGATAAACACGACAGCCAATCTCCAAAAAACAATACCAAGAACTAGGAAAAAAATATTTGAGTCAAGAATAGAGAGACTCAACATACCAATATGTTCTGTTTCATCAGTAGATTGCTCTTTTGTCACTGCCGCTAAACTTTCCTCTTCAAAACGATCACGTCCCTCAAGAAGTATACCAAGATAACCATACACATTACTCTGGATTGTCAATTTAATGTTTTCACGCTCATCTTCAGTGAAAGGGACAGGTTTATAAAGAATCTTTGCCTGAAAAAAACATCAAATTAGAATTAAGAAAGCTAATTTTTGACGGCATTGACTAGCATGTCATAAAAGCCATGCTTTGCAGGATAAGGTATGATACCAATATTACCAAAGGCAAAATTAGAGACACCCACTATGAGCATCCGTGTACAGAGATCAATGCACACTAAAAGTATGACACTTACAGAACAAGGTTCTTTTACAAGAACTCTTTCAATGTGTAGTCAGGTGTTATAAACCAGTCCCTTATGGGCAATGACAAATGGTGGGCAATGACACAACACCCACAAGGCCACAAAAATTAGTGGACCTTTTAAATAATCTAGCAGATTTGATTCTATTGAACTCACTTTTAATCTTTATACATTGCTTTTGGTGATGGTTTATTTAGTTTCAAAGTTTAACTTTGGCTTACCATTTAAACTGTTTTAGCATAGTATCTACAATTGGATTGGAAGAGTTCTGCTTTCTTAAATAAACATCTTTTACTCTCGATTTCCAATTTTATCCTTCATTAAATAGCATTTATCACACCATGGGATTTTGCTATGGTAAGAACAAAGAAATATAAAAGGGATCCCCGTTAACCAAAAGTTAAAGTTTTGAGCAAATAAAATAAAGAAATATAATTTGGGACAAAGGGAATGTTTGGCAGTTGCTTGAGAATATGCATAGCTTGAACATTGTTACTGGTTTTTACCTTATCATCCAAGGTTCTCCAACTAAATTTTATAATCAAAGAAATGCATTAACATAAGTTAACAGAATAACATTCATGTACCTAAATTGAAACATCACTTGGATGTGCTTAGACAGGATAAGAGACCACAATCATATAAAACAAAGTAAAGACAGCAAACCCCATTAACATCCATCTCCTTTTTAATACATCTTTCGGATGTTTTAAGATGGAAAATGAGATCATGACAATATGAGACTAAGCAACGAGAGGTGATCCTTAACATAAACAAATTTAGAGGAGCCCGGTTGAGAAAGCACCTGCTTAAAGATAGTACTTGTTCCAGATCCACTAGATCCAACCAAAAGAAGCTTCAGAAGTGTTCTCTGCTCAAGGTAGTCTGGGACACTTCTGCTAATCAGACTATTAACTTGCTCTCCACAGGAATTTGAAGGTTTCGAAGGAACAGGTAGTGATAAGAAAGCACAAACAAGTTTCATTCCCGCCTGTTAAGTAACAAGAGAAAAATAAATTCCAAATGCATTCATAGAAGCAGAAAGGGAAATTCAGGCAGAGATGAAGTATCATATAAAGCATACCTTGCCCCAAATGTAACCTTTAGTGTTCTTCTGTCCCTCTTCTTGGTATGATCCATCCTCATTGACCCAAAAATGTGGGTTGCCAGCGCATTGAACTCCTGCCAGCTGCAATTTCAACGAAATGTCTTAATACTAAAACCCTTGACATTAAATCATTCAAAACAAACAAAGAGAAGAACATGTGTTGAAACTCAACCTGCAACATCCTAAGCTCTACTTTTGTGATCTCCCGGCCATTGATGAAAACCTGTGTGTCTCCACTGCTAGCATTTGCCTTAATTGGACCCCCAACATTCAAATGAGGACTTATAATCTGGGAAGGCTTTTGCCCTTCCTGTTAAATTGAAAATTTGAAACAGCCATCAAAGTCCATAATAAAGAAACAAACCGTATCAAGTTATGACAAGAACTTAACCACCAAAAGTATTGTGCTATATTCACCTTTCCCCAAAGACCGGACACTTTATCATACCAATAGTTTCCAGGTTTCATCTTCTTAGGCGGGTTCGAACAAGCCTGCAAAACAACTAACTCCTCATGACAAAGTGGTTCTCCATTCACATAAACATACTCCGGAGGCAACTGATTTGCCTCACTCAACTTCTCTGCCTTCATTATCTGTCTAACCTCCAAATTATTCAACAGCCTCTTGAGCATCCTCGAACACTTCCCTAAACTCCCACGCTTTGATTCGTCAATCGGAAATCCAATACAAGTAACACACTTTCTCCCTTCTGGCATCGATCCCATCGCTCTAAGGACACAATTGCTACAATACTTCGCATCACAAACAAGACAAACTTCCTTCTCAGTGAACTTCCTCCCTTTAAAACACCTATAACAACTCCCTTTCTTCCCTTTACTTCTGGCCTCTGGTTTAATCTGTAGAACCCTCTCCTCCTCCTCGAAAAACCCCTCGTTGCCACCAAACCCATCATCAATATCACCACTACCATCGTCACCAACACCATCATTCGATTCAATATCGCGAAAAGTAACAACTGGGGCTTTTCTACCCTCACCATTCAACTCATTATTTGAAACCTTAACACTAGAAACACGCGAAGACGGGTACTCATCATCAACATCAACACTACTTAAAACAGATTCATTTGACTCCCAACCTCGATTCGAAGACAATTCATTAGAAACCCTCAACTTTAGCAAACTTTCATCACGTGATTTATCATCAAAACTATTAGTGCTTGAACTTGCACCAGCTTCATTCAATAAACCTGAACTGCTTAACTCGCCAGAAAAGACACATTCTTGCAAATTATGAACCACAGCTATCTCTATAACGGAAGTTGGTGATACAGTTATAACTGCCTCTTCAGATCCACAATCCTTACCTGGGTTTTTTCCTGTGTTAACAGATTTTGGGTTTTTGCTGGGATCAGAGGGGGGTAGCAGAGGTTTTACTACAGGTAAAGTGATATTTTTCTGAAAATTTATGTGAGAAACGACGGCGGCGACAGGGATGTTGTTTACGTTGACAGGGGCTGCACGTGGGATGTCGTAGCCCACCGGAGGTCCGGTGTATTCAAGTGCAAACGAGTATTGAACTCCATCTTCAGTAACTGGACACATTTAGGTAAATCTATAGATCAAAGTGAAGCCCTAATCAAAAAGAAGAAGAGGGAACATATTTTTTTTGGGTTGTTGGGTTTTGAAGATAAAGTGAGATGCTAGAAAAGGAGAAGCATAATAATTAGTGGGTTTGCTTGGGAGAAGAGGGAAATGAAAGAATTGATTGAAAGTGAAATCTACAAGGAAAGAAGAAGTAGCTTCGAAGGAGAGGACACGGGATATGGGGGACGTTGAGAAGCGAAGTAAGCAGGCTTTCGGGTAGGAATTAGAAGGAGATTGTGTAGGGGAGGAGTGAAGACAGTGACAGTATAATTTATTAGAGGAAAAAACCAGGCAGCAGGAGATTGAGATGGTAACACACACTAACAAGAACAAGCACAAGCACAAGCACAAGCACAAGCATCAATGATGTTAATTTCGTTTAATTCCATTATATTTTTAGTGGTTAAATATCAGTCAAAAGGTTAATAAATAATTTTATAATATTAATTATATTTTTTAATTTAACAGTTAGCTTAAAATAAAATTTTACAATCATTTATATATATATATATATATATATATATTAAAAATTTTATATTAATCAGAGAATATAATGACATTGAAGATTAATAATGATATTTTTGTAATATTATACGTGTTCATAATTTTGTTCAGAAAAATTATTTGATTATATTTTTTAGATTAAATTACACAATTCTAAATATATTTTTTTAATTTAAACTAATTTTTTTGAATTAATATATTTAATTATATATATATAGTCCAAAATAACAAATTAAAATGATCTGGAAATATTTTATTTCAATTAAAAAAACAAAATATCAACCCAAATGCACGGAATTGACAAATTTGATATATATGTCTCTTTTTCTTCTTCTTTTTCTTCTTCTTTTTTCTTATTCAGAAGGAAGGTCATCTAACGTTACCCATTCGAAGACTAATCAGTTCAATATTGTGCTGCTGCTCCTGTTGCAGTTTTTTTTATTACATATTCTGTCCAAATTAAATTAATTTATTTTCTCGCCGCTTTTTAACTAAACTATCTTCTATATTTAATATTTGTGCCATTTTTTTAAAAAAGTTTCGCAATCTCACCCAAAATCATAGTTGATGATCAAACTTATTTCCACTGCTAAAGTAATTACCTAACGATTTAATTATTTCTGATTTTGGATATCGAAGTTAGCATTTGAATAAAATAAAGTTATATCACACATATAGATAGATGGACACGGTGTCGTATGTATTCTAATTAATATTACTTGTATATAAGAATAATTGATTTATCTTTTTCGGACATGGAAAGAGTAAGATTTGTATGTATGAGAAAGTTGACTATAATTAGTATATAAGGTGTGGAAATGGGATTGTTTTGGTAAGTAAACACATTTTAAGAAACTATTTAGTAAAATAGCACAAGCACAAAAATAATTAGAGAATTGGTATAATTTAAAGCATCGCAATTGGTATCTGCGACTCATGTGTTGTAGATAGTACAAGTGACTATTCTAAAAGGCATCATATTACAAGTTATTTTGTCATTTACTCGCCGCCTAAAATACAACAAATCACACAATCGCAAACAACTAATTTTCCAGCATCGAAATACATTCAAATAAAAATTTACACTAACAATTAACACAACTTAATATTTTATTAGAAATTAGATTGATTATACACCTATTCATAATTATCATAACATATAATAACAAGAAATTATATATAATAATATTTCAAGCTCGTAGAAGAGCTCAGTGCCTCGTCTCATTGACACCTACATAAATAATCTTTGTTGCTTTCTGAGCTTCTCATACCAAGTAATTAATTTATATACAAACATTAAAAACCAATTAATAGTCATTATCCTTAATAAAATTAATTCAGTATTTAATAAATATAAAGTAGTATTGTATATCAATTGATTCTATCTCATAATTGGAAGGCAAAGTGCATCCAATTTCATCGACGTCTTGATAAACATGATCAAATTGGTGTAATAAAACAATACCTAATGGGAAAACACCATGTCATGTAAGTATCCATATCAATTGTTGAATGCTCCTAAAAAACACGATCTCCCATGGCATCTAAGAGATTAATGTAAGATACATGAATTATCAATAAATTTCTATCATGCCTAACCTAACAGCTAAAATCGTGAAGCTAATTTCCAGTATCAATATAATTTGGAATGTGTTGAGATAGTCCAAACTGACACATTACTTGAATCAAACAATGTATCTCAAAATATCAAAACAGTGTAGTAGGACCTATGCTAATCAAATGTTAGATCTTTTATATATTAGCGAGGCTGAAATATCAAGTCCTCCATATAAGGCATCTATATAACCTATCAGAACATGTAAATAACTTATTTTACGAAATCAATCTAAATAATCAACGTTCAAATAAAAAATCAAATACATTTATGTTATATATCTAATGCGGCAACTAAGCGTTCAACTCATCATGATAAAACTCACGGACATGAGATGAATTTACTATGAAATGTCTAACCTCGTACCATCTTACAAGACAAGCCACGAAGTTAACACCTTTTTTTTTACATTCAGTTTATATAAATAAAAAATTGAAATTGATCATATATATTTTGAATTATGACCTAGAACCAATGAAAAGTAGCCTTTGAGTGACAATGTCAAACATGTTATTATCCTAATACTCTGAACGCCCAATATGAAAATGTTTTTATGACCAAAACTATATTAATCAACATTGAGAATTACAAGTTAATATTTAAATTCCATTAACCCTAATAATAAAATAATTTGAAATATATATTTTAAGAAATAGAAGAAAACTATGAATTTATTTTTTGAATATGTTTTATAAAGTTGTTGTTTTAGATATGCAAGTATAGCTCCCTCTAGCTATAATTCAGAATAACCCAAAGATCATCGAGTGGTGTCATAAAGTATAACAATACTACATTGCTAGCAATACTCATGAAAATAAAACCTCTAAACACATGAAATATGTGTACTTAAGCATACATAACAATTGGTTTATTGTCGCATATGTTTGGGGGGTTCTAAAAATTAACATCTAACTGCCTCTATGTGTACTAATTGGAGACACCTATCCTAATAGATAATAAGATAAAGTATCTTTATCGATCGAGCCTCCATGACCAATGACAAATGTCCTATCTATTAGAAGACTTGTCAACATCACCATATTTTGGAGTGCTAGTGCAATCTCAATGGAAGGTGTATGTCTTCTACCTCCATCACTCAATCAATGTTTTAATAAATACATGGTCAAAATGTATTCTACTCTCATAAAAATCAATCTCGATAACATATGGATGCGTGTTGTCACGTTGATGTTTCTTTTGCGCTTCTCACGCTGCCATCCCCAGAGGGGAGACGACACATGATAAAAGAGGTGTTCTATTGTCGTAAAGTTACGACTATAAATATTAGAAATCACCACCTATTATTAAGGTCACTAGAAAACCTAATGGTCTGCGAGAGTCTGGGTAAAGGGAATTGTTGTGCAAGTGGAAGACATATCACCTCTAGTGCACTCTACGTTAGGTAAGCTACATTATTGTTTGATTGTTTTTTCTAAGTCATATTTTTTATTCGTTCGGTCTTTCCTAAGGCTCGTGGTAGATCTCTTCATGATAGAGTCTCTACCTTATGGCGGTTGAAAACCCAACCATTCTAAGGTTTAAATTTTTTTACATTGCATTTTAAAAACTCTTTTTTACTATCTGCGGGTGTACTTTACAATGTAATTTTATACCCCGATAGCTAAAACAAAATAATTATTAATTTGTTTTTGATATTTTGGCCAAATTCTAATGGAGAATCGTTAACTAATTACGTTATCCAATTTTCGTTTCAAAACATGAGAAATATGTTATATTTGTTTTTATGAAAAATATGCTTTGAAAAACCTTTGAATTTGAACTTATGCACGAAAACAACACATTTTTTTGTTTTTTTTAAAGTATTTTTATATTATATATATATATATATATTTTAAAAATATGGTAGGGCATAACCCAACTAAATGGGTCGGCCCAGCCAAGTTGGGCCAAAAGGCTCATCTCTACTAGACTTAGACAAAACCAGTCGAACCAACTGGGTTGGGTCAAAAATAGTCTGGCCCAAGACACAATCAAAGAAAAGAAAAGAAAAACTAAATTATTGCATTGTTTATGTGTTACCTGAACAATAATAAGGTGGTTGTCTAAGTGTGATGAGAGGCTCACATGCCACTTCCACCGGGTAGAGGTGACCGAGATGGTTCTTCCTGTGGTGGTGGCGTCGAAAATGATGGTCTGTGATGACCAGGAGGAGAACCGGAAGAGGGTTGGTTTTGTGTTGTTGCATCGTCGATGCTGGAGAAGAAGAGGTGGGTCTACTAGGCAACTTCTGGCGTATAAGAGAAGTTGCTAGTGCTGATGGGGGTGGTGTTAGGTGGTCGGTCGACTGCTACTTGAAGAGAGAGAGAGATGGCGACTAAGAGAGAGAAAAAGAGTGAACTGCAAATGGATGGTGGGAGAGAGGGGGGTGCTAGTATGGTCCTTCCAGCGTCGAGGGTGGCTGTTTGTTGGTGGTTGTGCTATATTTTTTTTACGTTGTGTCATCATTTTCCTCCTCTTTGCTCTGTTATTTTTTCTGCAAATGTTTTGTCATTCCCTATCTACGTGTGTTTTTTTGTGTTGTCTCCCCCCATTCAGTTCATTTTTTCTGCCAATTTTCCCTCGTTCTTCTTATGTTCTCCCCTTTTTATAGACTAAATGTGCAGGTTACAGGGCATGAGAGTGATGTATAAGAGATGGTGTGTTGCAGTGTAGGAAATAGTAGGTTGCAGGGCATGATTGTTGACATGTCACAAACATGGATGTCGGTAATGCCTCAGCATGCCATTTTTTTTTAAATAAAAATTTTGAAATAACATTAAAAGTAAGAAAATATTGCAAAAATATAAAATAGACAGCCAAAAAATGGGTTGGAACAAAAAAGAGCTTTTCGAAGGGAAAACCGGGAAGAACGATGTTTTTTCTTCAATTTTGGCTTTCGATTTCACCCAAAAAAGTTTGATCTCCAAAAATTCCAATCTTCTCAATTTAACCCAAATTAGGCTTCCAAACTTATTTTTTCACCAATTAGTCTTTGATAAAATTAATTTGTCCTATTTAAAGTATAATAAGTCTTTACGCTTCATTAAATCCTTCAATTGAGTCCTAAATTATTCCTAAACATAATTACACCTTAAATTGGCCGACAATTAAATCAAATTAGCCCATAAAAATATAATTATGCATTTTGATTTAATTTTTAAGTAAATTTATCCAATAATAAATTATTTTAGTCTTGAATATATATTTTCCTTTATTTTTGGACACAAAAGAGGTACGATCAGCCTCTCGAAAACATCCAACCAACGCCAACCCTTTTTATTTTGTTTTTATTATTTTTATTTTGGAAAAAAATAGAAAAATAACCTAGAAATAGATTATGACACACACAATCATGTAATTCCATTAATGCATGTTGTGTAGGTGTCATCGAATGTAGTTGATGGTGGCAAGCGAGAAGTGGAGGGGAGGGAGAGAAAAATGAAAAAATAGGGAAAAAGGGGGGGGAAATTAAAATTCAAGATGAGTTACAAATGTCATATACACCTTGTTAAAGAGTGTTATTTTCTTAATTGTATTATTATATGAAAATCAAATTTTTAACTATGTTAAAAAAACATGGAAATGGATCTGCTTTTCTTCGTTATTATTAGATAGAGGGTACCTGGAGGACAGGTGGGGCATGTGGGCTGGGGACACAAACTTTTGTCTTTTACGTCGTGTGTGTTATCCGATATATATATCAGCTGGCTGCCGGGGGAGGGAGGCTAGGATAGGAGGCGATTGTTGGTAGGGTTAGGGTTAGGAAAGAAAAGAAATGCGAGAAGAAAGAGTGTGATTTTATATTAACGTTTTTAACCGAACCAGTTTGGTTTGATTTGGTTTATCCAGTTTTTACTTTGCAAAACCGAGACCGAATCGAACCGGATATTTTTTAGAATTTTACAAGCGATTTAATCAGGGTTTTTAATCCGGTTTCATACGGAGCAGTTACTAATCAGAGGTAGAATTTCTAATTAACAGCACCTTTCTTTTCGTTGATGGAAGCTGCAAACAGGAGATGACAGGGAGGAAAGCAATTATTTATTTATTTATTCATGTTAGTGAACTGCAATAACAAATGAGTTGGGTGTCCCACAAGCCCCATGTATACAAGAAAATGATGGGAGCAAACATTTGTATACTTCAAATTTGCAATTTCATTTTTCTCAACTTTCATTATCCAAGGAAAGACCGACGAAACACAAATCCGCCGCCAGATAAATCAAAGGTGACAGATTACATTTAGACACAAGCAAGCAAGCAGTCAACCCTTTTCTTTCTTTCTTTCTTTTTTTCTTTTTAATTCTGTATACCGTCAACCCTGTTCCGAGCTTCGAAGCTTGGAGCTGCTGGCAGCGAGCTTGGTATGGCGATAGGAGCACCGCTAGCGCAACCTTTCCATGCCACCGGAACTGAGTTTTCAGACACTCTCCACATCTTCACAGATTTATCAAGACTACCACTGTACAAAATCCATCGCCTCTCGGTGGCCGCCGCCTCGTCATCTCTCTCCGCCGCTAAGCACTTGACAGGCCCGTTGTGGCCTGTTAGCAGTGACAAACATACGTGATCCATCCCCATTCTTCTCCACACACAGATTCCCATATCAGCGGAGCCACTGAACACGAGGCTCCCCGCTGTGATCAAGCATAGAACGGCCAGTTTATGGCCTCTTAAAACACCGCCGTGAGATAAATGGTTCTCGCGTTCCCAGAAGTTAACAAGCCCGTCCGATGAGCCACAGTAGACTACTGTGGTGTCAGGATTTACTGCCACTGCTGTAACGGCACATTCTTGTTTCAACAGCGTTTGTGAAAAGAAATGTTTGGTTCCTTTCCCTTGCAACTCTCTCCTCCAGACCTTGACGGTTCCATCTGCTGATCCTGTGAAGACTAGACCATCGAATCCGGTAACGATGGAGTTAACAGAATCATCATGAGCAGTGACTGATTCAATGCATCTGGAATTGGAAATTCTCCAGACTTTGAAAGTCTTGTCCCATGATGATGAATACAGAAATGTCTTGTCTTCACTCAAGCTAAGACATGAAATTGCATCGTAGTGTCTGAACCATGCCGCATTCTTATGACGTTTAACTTCAAAATAATTACTTATTTTCATCGAGTTCTTGATGTAGTCCTTCATGGTTGGTAAGGTCCCAACACGTTTATGAACACTTGGATCCCTGGAAGACACCTTCCATACCCTTATTTTCCCATCTTGATGGCCTGTAAATATTCTGTCATCAGAAATCACAATTGCCTTAACCAATCCGCTATTCGATTTAAACCCAGCAAACTCCCTCCTGTTCTTCCAAACCCTTATATTCCTGCTATCAGAACCTGTGTACAGAAGATCACCAGATGTAGCCAACGAGTAAATATGACCCTCCTCGCGTACTAGCGATCCCATTAGCACATTAGAAGAGAAATTATCGTCATTGTCGTCGAACGGAACGTTGACGTTCGTCTGAGAGGACCACGGAGACTTGTCCATTGGAGAGGAAGAAGAACGATCATTATAAGGCGAGCTCGCGTTGGAATTACTTAAGAGCTGGTCCTGTCTGTTTCTCGTATTGTAAATTTCATCGTCTTCATCGAGAAGATTTGTGTTCTTGATTCTGCTAAATTTATGCACGCTATTATCTTCAGAGAACATGCGCGATCCTCTTGATGAACGAGCTCCTCGAGAACCTTTCTTTAACATTGAATATTTTATGTCTCGATTAGCTGTCAATAAGATACAAGAAGAACAACTAAAGAAAAACAAAAAGATGCTTTGTATTATATTCACAAACAAAGAATAAAGCGCGTAGCCAGGTATGAAGAGATCCGAAAGCAAAGAGTAAACAAAAAAGGCTAAAGAGGAGAGGATTATTAGTTTATTCCTGACTGTCAATGAAACGAAAATTAGTGGCAGGCCCATTTTCTTTTTTTTTTGCAAACAGATTGACATCTTTTTTTTCCAATTACCCTGTTAATATTACACTTTATCTCATCAATCGAGGCTGTTAAATCCGTTCATGTTTGCCATGCAGACTATTTTTGTTTTTGGAAATTATAGTCAATGGGTAGCTAGCTTAGGAAACCGATCAGGCCACCAGGCTGGGTTGAACTTAAAAAGGAAAATGAATTTATGATTCCATGTTCTTATCAGCTTCTTAAACGGAAAAATAGGGATAATTCGTGGTGTTAAAACAGGGGTGGTTTTAAAATCCTAGCCAGAAGGAAACATCAGGTTCCAGATTTAGGTGTGATAAGAGGCAGAACCGACTCTGACTTTGTCAATCGACAAAATTAAAATTATTTTGTTTTAATTTGTAGATTGCCATCCTAGGAGAGACACTGTTTTTTTCAGAATCTTGAATTTGCTGTTTACAGCATAATTACACACTGGTGAAGAACTCACTCATGACCTCAGTAGATAAATTTGCGAGGGGAAAATATATTTAGAAAAGAAATGCCGCCATAGTAGAGAACACCCTTTCTCTCATTCCGGGCCGTAAAACTTCTCCAGTTTTTCAAAGTCTAGCTATACTTCTTTTTTTTTAAAATAAATTTGTAACTTTATTTATTTATATTCTAGTTTCGAGTAGAGTACCTTGTGATACCCATTGTATGATACTCAATATATATATATATATATATATATATATATATATATATATATATATATATATCATTTAAGGTGGCTAATGACGATGTATTGTGTGTCCACGTTGTCGTCCTATCTGGTGCATTATCTTTAAATATGAAACCACACCCTTTCTTCGAAAAACCAGAACCTTGCTTCCTTGTTTTATGATTGATTTTTTGTTTGTTTGTGTTATTGACTCCTAGGAACACCATATTCTCAAAAACATGATTTATCCAAAATATCAAGTTGCTTGTTCCTCATGATGGTCCTCGATTATACCCTTAATGTTATGTCATTTAATTATTATGAATCAATCGATTAAGTGGCACAATATTAGTTTTTTTAAAAAAGAAAATACCAACAAAATCATTTGGGTTAGGCCCGAATAGCCTCACACCAAATCATTTGGAATAGTCCCCAATTAATGGCCTTACCTCATGTCATTTAGGCCAGGTCTAAATGACCTCACCCATACTAACTCACCCCAACCAACTCAAAGTACGTTGTCTTCCATAAAAGTTTAGTCCTCAACTCAGCACACTTTCTCGATATGTACCTCAATGTATTTTTAGTTTTGAGAAATAATAATGGTGTCACACATTAGTAAAAGAGCTAAAAGAGCTCGGTCAGCCACTGTGCACGTACACTCATGTGCACTGTGGATTGACCATCTTCAGCTACTGCTTGCGCTGTATGCGCATGTCTGTGCACTGGAGATGCTTTTTATAATTTTTATGATGGAAATGACAAAAGAATATTTATGGCCGAGCAGCTCGCTGCGCGCTAGAAAATGCAGCGTGCAGGGGTTCGAACCCCTCAACCAACAAATTTGATTTTGGTTGTTTTTTTTTTCTTTTCTGAAATAAGTTTTTTTTTATTTTTTATTTGGACCAATATCTGTGGATCAAGCGTCACCTGCTCACCCAGCGTGCTTTCAAAGAAGTGAGTTGACAATTGAGCCTGAATTAGTTTTGACTTTGTTCTATGCATTGTCTTATTATAGATATTTGGATTCAAATTGAGCTGTTCTTTTTCCTTTTTCAGGTGGGCATAGAGTTCATGGATTTGTACAGTTCTCTGATTCCGGGTTATGAAATTGAGCCTCTTGAAAAAATAACAGATGCTTTTCTGGACCAATATCTGTGGTATGAAGGTGACAAGCGCCACCTCTTTCCAAACTGGATTAAACCTGCAGATTCCGAGCCACCACCACTGCTTTCCCTTCTTTTTTTTTATCATTCTTATTATTTTTATTATTCTTATTTTTTAAAACTACCGTGTTTTTGTTTTTTCCTTCTACAATGCTGATTTTGAAAATGTCTGTCTGGAAAAGTTGCTTTCCTTTTTTTTATTATTATTCTTATTATTTTTTAAAAGTAGGGTATTAATGATAGTTTACGCGTACCATGACTAATCTCTGGATCCATTTTTTTTCCCTTTTTTTGTTTCCACTTATACTTTTTTTTTTCCATTTTTTTGTTTCCGCTTATTTTTTTTCCCATGACCGGGGTGTCCAGGTTAACTTATGCGCACAACGATTTTTTTTCTCATTACTGTTTAAAAATGTGCTTTCCCCTTGCACTTTTTTTTTATAATCGTGCTTCTTCTTTTTTTTTAATAATAATTTTCACTATTCAATACTGTTTGAAAAGAAGTTTTCTGTTTTTTCATTTTAACCGGGATTTTTATTTGTTTTTTTTTATTTTAACCGGAATATCAGTTGCAGCTTATGCGCACTGACTAATCTTTGGATTCATTTTTTTTATTATTATTTTCCCTATTTTTTATTACCACTTATACATTTTTTTTCATGACCGGGTGTCCGGGTTAGTTTACGCGCACCATGATTTTTTTTAAGAACTGTTTTTTTATTAAAAAAATCGGGTTTTTTTTTTTAATAATTGGTTTTTTTTTTTACAAAAAACAAGAATGTTTTTTAATCAGTAAGGTGTCCGGGCCAACTTACGCGCACCACTACTAATCTCCGGATCCACTTTTTTTTGACATTTTTTTCTCTATTTTGTTTTGCCACTTATATTTTTTTTTCTTAACCGAGGTGTTTGGGTCAACTTACGCGCACCACGATTTTTTCTTCCTAAGTATTTTTTTTTCTGGGCAACTGAGCGCGTCGCGAATAATCCCTGGGCTCATTTTTTCTTAACATTTTTTCCTGTTTGTTTTTCCTACTTATACATTTTTTTTATATAATCAGGATGTCTGAATTAGCTTACATGCACTATGACTATTATTATTTTATAGAATACATAAAGGAGATCGCAATTCCACAAAGTTATAAATATATATATTTTAAGACGCTAATATGAAATAAATAACAAAATATATAATTAGTCTAACATATTTATCAGAGAAAAAATTACAACTAATTATTATCATTATTTTTAAGGCGCTAATATGAAATAAATAGCAAAATATATAATTAGTCTAACATATTTATAAGAAAAAAATAGACGAATAATTATTATTATTATTATGAATGCCTTATCTACAATAATTAGAAATTCCAACACCTAATAATATTTTTTTTAAAAAAAACAAGCAATTAAAAAATAAAATAAATGACAAAACAAAACAAAAATATTATTAGATCTTAAATAATTATTTGACTTGAAGAATAAATAAATAAAAAAGAATAATAAGCCGAACAATTACGATACACCCAACCACCATCGAATGCCCAATTAACTACAAAAAAATATAATTCATCTCTAATTGATTTTGTCGATTGCATTTCTTTAATCAACCGATGATATAATTATCAAAATAATTAATACAGCAAACAATCAATCAATTGCAGTTTTGCAATCTATGAATTAAATAAATCAACACAAAATAGCAATCAACCAAAAATAATCCATCTTTGATAGATTTTAGTGATTGCAATGTTGCTATTTGCTGGTTAAATAGTTTGTTGCCGTTAAAATAAACTCAACCATCAACATGTTCGATACAACAATTTTACTAATTAAATATTAAAATCACCAATTATAACACACATAAAATCAATCAGTTTTCTACATAAATAGAACCCAGCACAACGCGCAGGCAACTTCGCTCACTAAAGAGCTAAAGGAGATCGGTCGTTCACTGTTTGTTACTGTGGACTTGACAATTGGTCTGCTGTTTTGCGCCTATATGAGCTCGGTTTATTTTTAGTTAAGACTTCTTATTTTTTTATTTGTATAGTACAAATGACAAAGGAGTAGCTTTGGGCGAGTTGTTATCTGTGCGTTGGCAGATTCGGCACACGAGAGTTCGAGCCGCTTAGACAATAAAATTGATTTTGGCATTCTGTTTTTTTCCTTTTCCTTTAAAAAAATGATTTTTTTAATAATTAAGGTGTTCGGCCCTGGTTATGTGCGCCACAACTAATCTCCAGATTCATTGTCACTATAGCTCTAGACTCATTGTCACTATTCACTAGCAATTTAATCCGGTGCTCCGCGCGCGCACGTCCACCTTTTTTTTCCCCACCTCATGAACAGTGTATTAACAAAAAAACCTCTCGAAAAAGACAAAAAAGACCACCGGTTTCAGTGGCTCCGCGGTAATTGACAATTTCCGGTCCGGTTTGTCTGACCGGTTTTTTTATTTTTTAATATTTCATTGAACATTGAATTAACCATTTTGTCCCTCGAAAAGGACAAAAGACACGCCTCGGGGTGAGGGGCGTTCGGTAATTAGCCAAAAAATAAATTTCGCTGACAGCTGCTGAAGCGTCGCAGGACGCGCCGTTCGTTTCAACGCTCACACGTTTTTCGAACGACGCGTGCGGCTTCATACAGCTTCTAAAAATGTCCAACCAGCGTTTAGAATGATTTTAAGGCATGTTATCTTCCACCCGGTGCGGCGCGTGTGACACTATGGTGTCTGGAGACGTGTCAATGGTCATTTGAATTTTCCCCCAGTTTCTCTCTCATGTCGCGCCATATGACGTCACCTAATCTGTTTTTTATCAAAGTTCATTTCAGTCCCTGAACATTGTAATTTGTTTTTCTTGCCCTTAATGCTATTATATAGGTTTTTATTTGATTCAATTTTGTCCTGCAATTGAAATTTATTATATATTGGACTTTCAATTAGGTCCTCATGCTTTTAATTTTGCGGGTTGGGCCAGAATTTTTAATTTTTTTGGTATCAAAGTTTTGATGGATTTCAATTTCATCCCTCCATGCAAATTTATTATAAATCCTTAATATTTTTGGTATCAAAGTTTGATTTCTTTCAATTTTATCCTTCTATGCAAGTTAATTATGGATTTTAGTTTCATTTCGGTCCTATTTCTTTTAATTTCAGGTTTTGTTTTCAATTATTTAATTTGAATGTTTGGATTTACTTCAATTTTGTTTTTAAAATTACATGAATTATTTAAAGTATGTCAAATTGATTATATATTTGTATATTTATGTCAAATTAAAATATGTGAAACTATTTATATGTTTTAATATTTATTGAATAGTATGGCCTAAGAATGTATATAGAGAGAAAAAAATGATATAGGATTTTTTGAAGAAAAAAATTTAATATCAGTACTCTTAAATACATTTAATATAATAATACAAGGAATATCTTATAAAAAAAAAATTTGTCTTATAATTTTAATTTTGTGCTCTGTTTTTTAATGTTTATTTCTTTAAAAAAATTTATAATATTTTGGTTTTTAATATTTCATATCTAATATTACTAGGCAAAAAATACAACTCAATTTTTTTTTTGACAAATTTACCTAGATTATCTACAATTAAAAAAATATGCGAGTCACTTCCCGTTTCGATTACACTATTCTTTTTAGACGGCAGATAAGTAATTATAGCATGCAAAAAATTTAGGTTTATTTCTAAAAACAAATTACAATATTTTTATTTATAATGTGTCAGATCTAATATTAAATTTTTTTGACAAATTTACCTGCATTATCTACATTTAAAAAATCTGCGAACCACTTCTCATTTCAATTACACTATAAAGTATGTGACACTAACTATATGTTTTAATATTTATTGAGTATTATCGCCTAAAAATATATAGAGAGAGAGAAAAAATGACCTATGATTTCTTGCAAAAAAAAAATTAATATCGGTATTCTTGAATACATTTAATATAATAATATGATGAATAAATCTTATAAAAAAAAACTTTGGCTTTGAATTTAAATTTATATTTTATACTCTTTTTTTTTTGTTCTTTTAATAAACGGTGACCTTTTTTTCACATTTTTTTAATTTTCTAATAACCGTGGTGTCCAAGTCAGTTTTTTTTTAACCGGGTTTTTTTTTTTGTGTGTTTTTTTAACCAGAGTATCTGTAACAACAAATTTCTAATAAATCATTTCACCTTCTTAGCAAATTTTCTAACAAGTTTTATCAAAAGTTTTTTAGCAATAGCAACATTCAATCACTTTTTGGTGGAAAAAAACTGTTTTTAACAAATTTTATCAATTACAATTTTACTAATTAAATATTAAAATAACAAAATACAACATGTATAAAATCAATCAGTTTTCTACATAGATAAAAAAGCCCAGCGCATCGCGCAGGCAAATTCGCTCGTCATCAACTATAACACATCAAATTCTTTATGCATAGTAAAGTTGTTTTTTTTCCTTGGCAATAACTATTTTGAGCCACTTTTGATCTTTAAAATCATATATCAATCACCACCTCTTCACCAATAGCATTGTAAGGCACCATAATCAATGGTGAGCTCTATCTTTTATACCAATGTTAATACCCAATAACCTATTTTATTTAGTTTATATGAGGTATTTATGTGTCATTTCTCCACTCTCCATAAAAAAAGTTGATGTGATCAAGATTTATAAATACCTCATATCACATGATAAGTTGATTTTAGCAAGTACACAAGACTACATATTTTCATAGTGATATACATTTGGTATCACTTTGTGTTTACTACCACCTTTTAGTTAAAATCTGTCACGTGCTTCAGTCCACTCACCGTCAAGTCAAGTAGCCGTTCTGTCAAGTCAAGTAACGCGTGCTTCAAAGTCCTGTTAGGCTAGTCAAGTTGATTTAGTTAAGTTACATTTAGTCCAGTTAATCCAATGGGGCCGGTTCATTTAGTCCAATAGGGTCAGTCCAGTTCAATTTAGTTCGGTTGGGTTTTATTTAAGTTTAGTCAGTCGGGTTATTTTCTTATTTTATTATGTTAATTAATTAAGAGTAGGGTTCAGTAAATAAGCCTTATGAATAGGTCAAATAAGTTGAAGCAGTGGAAATAAGCTTATTTTAGGGAACATGTAATCAGGGAAGTTGTTGAACTTCAGTGTATTTAATCTATGGAAATAATGAGAAATGGGACTGAACAATTATTTGAAATTGAGTTGGAGGTTGTGGATTCCTTGAACAATCCCAATTTTATTATTTTTCTTGTGAGATCGTAACAAAATCTTTGATCACTACCATTTAGTCATTAGCTATCATCTTTCAATGACCACCTATTATATTGTGACCACCTTCTCACAATCATGACCATATCCTTACACCCCATGCTTTTTTTTTACATTTTTTCTTTCACATGATTTTTTTTTACATTTACTAACTTAAGCATTAAAAAATCTCCTATTTTGATAGAGAACTTGTCTTTATAAGTGAGCGTGACAATTATCTTATCAACCCACTTGACTAATGGTTTAGTCTAGAATGAAAGTTTTATAAATCCAAGTTATCTTGAGTTCCATCATCCTTTACACCTAATAACTAGGTCAAAACTAGTCATTTCATGAACCCAACTCATAATCATAAAAAATCTAATTTAGTTTGAAGTTTTCATAACTTTGATTAGTGGGGTTGTTTATGGAAAAGCTGAATAAAAGCTAATTTATTTTCATTTTATTCATTACAAAAAAGATTCTTTACATAGTTGATGACTAAAAAAATGTTAAGGGCATGAGAGGGAAATTGATATCTCTTTCCTAAGTAATCCAACTCTTCTAAATTTATAATAAATCTCCCATTAAGTGAAGCTCTCAATAATATTATCCCACTTGTACCATAACAACTTCATATTATTCCACTCCCTCAATGGGTAAAATGTCTAACTCTATTGCATGCACCACTAGATGTATAGATGATTTTAGTTTCCTAAAGAATAAGATAGATTGATGTACAAGAAAGTATATTTTTAACATGTTTAAATCCCTTTAAGTTGAGAAAAGAGAGGGAAATTCATAAGAAAAAAATTATAATGATTAAAAAAAACATATTTCTTTTTATATAAAAAAAACGAATTTAAAAAAGGAATGCATAAACAAAGGAAGTTGGTTTTATGATTGAAAAGATGCCTTTTTTCTCTTCTTATTTCAAATAATTATTTTTTATATATTTTTATTTTTATTTCAATTGCCTTTTATTTTTATACAATAGAACATGCAACTAAAAGAGAAGATATTTTTTTAATCAATTAGTAAAAAATAATGCTTTTTCTACTAAACTTAAATCATTATTTTTTTTAATGTAAATATATTTTCTTAAAAAAATACATTAATGATAAAAAAACATATTCTTATAGAACAAAGTTAAAAAAGGAATGCATAAACAAGGGATGTAAATATAAAATACAGCTAAAAAAGGAGAATTTATATTACAAATCATTGTTTTTCCTACTAAACTTAATCATTATTTTTCTAATGAAAATATAATTTTATTGCTCTATCATGTAATAATATAATTCTGAAAACGTTCTCTAGCACGCACGAGATAAACAATCTGCAAGTGAATCTTTAAAAAACATACTAGGTTCCCACTATATATCTTAACTATAGGTTCACATGTTTTCAAATTTTTATTTTTTATTAAATATAACTACTATTTTTTTTTAATTTTCAATTTATTTTTTTATAATGTCAAGAAATACATTGACAACTACATGTATGCATGTTATTTCACATTACAAATTAATTTAAAATCCTACAACATGGATACTTAACTAATCACAGGCATTGGAAAATCATAAAAAATATAAAATCTTAATCTATTCACTCATCATTGAAGAATAATGGATAGCGAAAGAAAAACAAAGTCCCATTATGAGGCCCTAGTTTTATACTTGAAACAAGCTGATCTACCCATTGTTTTTAGCCTCGGAATTTGGATCTTGCTAGATTGGTCACTTTCAAAACACCATTGGTTCAACGTCAAGTAATCCCATACACTTATCTTTATTTCAAATAAATCGGTAAACTTATTTACACTTGTATTTCATCAATTATATATATATATACACCCTTCTATTATTACTTCAATCTACATTAAAAAAAATAAAAAATTTAAATATCTGAATAATTGAATTCACTGTATTAGAATCAATTCATTTAATAATTTAATTTAAATTAACTAAAATAATGGTAATTACACTATTAAAATTCACAGTAATATATATATATATATATATATATCTAGGGATATAGTAAAATATTAAAAATATAAAATAATTAATATATTAAAAATATAAAATAAACAACTGAATGTATTTAATAATAAAATATATTTTAATATATCGCAATTACAAACACGGAAGTAGGGAAGTTGAAGACCCAAGGACAGAAGCAATTTGAGTGTCGGCTCTTAAAAAGATTTTATCCTCGTGCTAAAGCATCCTGTTTCTCCAACCAAGAGGCTCTAGCCCCTAGGTATGAAACCATTTTCTGTCTTTTTTCCTTCTTCTGTTTTTTGTTTTTTTATGCGAGCGTACGGACCATCGTAGATGGAATATAAATTTAAAATTGAAGGTAGAGAGATGAAATGGAGGGTCCCAACCCAACTATTTAGTTGGATATTTCGAAAAGTTTAAGATTATCAACTAGATTTTAATTAATTATTATTTCCAAGAATCCCTCACTTTTGGATAAATGGGATTTTACGAGAATGAATATTTTTTTCCCCTTCAAGTCCAACTGTGGACTTTCTCATCATCATTTTTCCCTGGTTCAATTTCAGCTAAATCAATACAAGTGGGCCGACTTGGACCAACTTTGCAGCATAACTAAATTACAAAGTAATAAGTCCCAAAATATTAAAATCAAAATTAAAATGAAGTAATATAGTTTGCTGCTTGTATACCAAAGAAAATAACATAAAAAAGATCAATTTCATACCCTAAATAGTCTCCTTAGTTGAATACACTTCCTTGTAACTCTAGGAACAATTGCCTATTTTTGTTTTTATATGGGGCAAAATCTAAAAACAGATTTACTCAATCAATTAGACAATCCCTATAGGGCAAAAACTAGAAAAGATTTTTTATATCGTGACTTGTAATTTTTTTGTTGAACTCATAGAGAATTTCTTCTTTAGAGAATCATTTAGGTAAATGCCTTATTTTCAAAATTTACTTTAATTTTTTCAGCTCTAAATTTAACAAACAAAACTACTCAAATTAAGTTCCCTACATAACTCTACTACTTTACCTCCATCATTTCTCTACCATAAAATGTGGAGTTATCTTCAAACATGACTCGACATGATCTATCTATTCAAGACGTTTTAGATCGTACTTCAATTATGTACATAATATATTTTCTTACTAGTTTCTCACTAAATGATGTTCCTTACTCAAATACAATACATGTATGTTTGAATCTCTCATCTTCTTCTCATTTTAACTATAAACTACTCATTCACCATAATCCATATCTATCTTGATCTAGAATGATAACCTGTGCTCAAACCAATATATATAAACCTAAAAGAAAATTTGATCTTTATACATTAACTTCCTCCCCCGTATTAGTTTTGATAGAACCTAAAAGCTCAAAAAATTCTTAAGTCTCGTATTTTTTGTTCATTGAATTTTCATAAAAATCAATAATTTGAAACAAATAATTTGAACAAAAACATGAATTTTGAAACAACCACTATTCTCAGTAACATTGTATTCAAATTGTGCTATTTTTGTAATTTTTTTTTCAAACCTGTATTATTCTCTCAAGACTTTTATTAAATTGAATTAAAATAACAAAATACCCTAAATGATTTAACTTTCACCGATTGTAGCTTTTCGGTGCCATGTTAGCTAGCACCCGTTATCGCCAAAACACAACACACCCACTGATTTGGTGTTAAACCAAACCACTAAACAAAACAAAAGGAAGCTCCCTTTGAAACCTCACGCTCACACACACTATATATAGAGACAGAGAGAGGAAATGGGACATTAATATTTTCTCACTCTCTTACATCTCTCCATCCATCCATCTCCAAAAACAATGTCTTTCATGGTTTCTAAACCCCAGCAATCTTTCTCAGAAAATGAGAAATTGAATCTTAACCACTCAGAAGTCGAAGACAACCAGGTACTCAGTACTAGCCCTGTCAGCAGCCAGCTTCATTTAAAACCATCAGCCCATGCCATGGACAGAGATGTTATCCTGAAGCGTATCCGCCACCATAAGACTGTAAACATGGTCAAGAAAACTCTCCAAGCTCTGGCTGCAAGCAGCTTAGACCAAGAAAACATGGCGTCGGCATACCAACAAAAGTGGCAGGACCCTCAAGATGCGTTCTCCTCACCTTGAAGGTGGCAATTTCGCTTTCATTAGTAAAATCTGATTGTAACACTGCTAGATTGAAGTTTCATTATGACCAAGTCAAGATATTGTAACCACGTTTATGATTGCTGTTATCTTTTAAATTGAAGTTCTTCCATTGCCATGTTCGTATCAGTATTTTAGCTTCTGTTTTGTCAATTAGCGCGCCACTGGAGCTGTCTCTCAGCAAGATCTCCACGAAACATGAGCATCCAAGCATCTGTAGTGAGAACTGATCCGCTAATTCATGTAGTCATCGAAATGACTCAGAATCAGAAGCGATAATAGGTTTAAATAAGCTAATTTGTAAGCCTTCAAGGTATGGACTTCTTACAAAGTAAACGGTTTTGTTCTGCAATTGCAGTTTAAACGAACTTGCCTCCAAGAACATTTCTCCCTGAATCTAATTTAAGCTCGAAGCGTCTTAACCCCCAATCCCATGTTGTTACAAGTGTCAAGGGAAAGAAAGACTAGAGTGCCCGTAATGCATTGGGGTTACTTTTTCATATCTTACTTCGAAAATCTCGTGTCATATTTTATAAAATCTATTACGGTTGTTGTGGTCTCGGATAATAAAGCAGCTATGGTGTATGCGACGACAAGTTCATTCACGAATCAAAGAGAAGAGAAAGTACAGGAAACTATCTATTAAATATTGCACCGAGTAGATTCTAAGATATTGAATCCAGCAAGTCACCAAGAAAATAATCCCAGATGGCAGGGGAGGGCTTCTGAGTGATAATACTGTTTTGTTTATAGGAGGAGAGTCCATGTCCAGAGTGCAGTGGTCCCATTTGTGTTATTAACCTGTATTTTCCAGCAACAATGAGACACCAATATATTCTATCGACATTTGAAGCACCAATGAAGAGAAGAATGGTTGGAATCCAACAAGTGTAGTGCCTTAAGATTCAAAATGGGTAAGTGGATGGGTCAGATTACCGCAGACAATTTCTCCAAAACTGATTAGAAATTCATAATAAATCAACAATCAAACAATCAATCCATGGGAATCATAAAATAATTCAATGATACAACACAAAAGGTGGGTTTGATGTTTCAACGTTAACTGTACACAACTCAGTTTTGCATGCACTTCAGTGGAGTTGAGCATGATGTAAGAATTAGAATGGCGCAATAGCTTGAAAATAAGATTTGAGCAACTCGTTTTGCCTTGCGCTCTCTCTGAACAACTCCGTATCCATGTTCATGCTTTCTAACAAAACTTGAAAAAGATAGTTATTCGCAGGAAGTTATTCTCTATCATCTCTTGTAACTTACAACCTCAGCCATCAGCCCTATTATAAACATCGATCCCTCAACTTCTGAAACTACTCAGCTCTTAGCCATGGTAAGTGGAATCTCTATCAAGTCCTTAAATCTCATCACAATACGCTTAGACCCCCTTTCCTTTTCTTCTTATTGCTGGTGTATCTGATTTGGAGGACTGAAGATATGGAAATTTGCTTTTTTGTCTGTTTTATCTTGAAGAAAATAAACAAGAAAGACAAAAGGAAAGTGGGTTTTTACTTTTTACTGAAGTTTTGGATTTTGAACTTGCATGTGTTTTAGGCTGAGAATGTTTGGGAAACGTAGGGAAAAGAATGTTGTGTTAGCGTATAAAGAAGTAGGGTTTGTTTATCTGATACAGTTTTGCTTATGATTTTATAGTTGAAGAAAAAGACAAGAGAGCAGGAAGAAAATGTTTCATTCAGTGATGCCTTTACTGCGAGTATTCATTCATAGTTACGATAAGGTAGTATAAATCTTACATTACTGTCTAGTTTGAGTTCATCTACAATTGATTTTGCTTGTGCCTTTGCATTTTCTCTCCTTTTCTTTTAGTCCTCTAAAACATGGATGAACTACTAAAGTTTTTTTTAAGTATTTGATTTCTTCTTTCTCTTTCTCTTTCATTTTCAGCTCTTCTTTTATCATCTGAATTCATCATCTTCTTTTTTTTTAGGAAAACATGCACGGAGGGATGGTAATTTATTATGCTAATTTAAGGACTCGAGACTTTGTTTTTAAAATTGTTCGAGTTTAAATGATTGAAAAATGTTGCATATTATTGTTATTTTATAAACCATAATAGACTGCAGGTTGATTGGTTGAAAAAGACCAAATGGTGTGGAAAAATCATTGTAGTCCCCATCTATAAATCACTTCACTGTGAATAATGTTGTGTGTGTGTTTCTTTAAGCACTTTTTAGTCTATCCATCGACTTTTTTTTTGTTATCCTTGTAAATGGAGTTAAATGGGATTGTGACTCTTAGTTTCATTCAATTATATTTCAATAGGGTACTCGAGGTGTCAAAATATTCTGGCATTAAATTAATGCTATATTTAGAAAGATAGAATTCACTTTTATTGATAAAAAAAAATGATTTTGATGATCAAATATGATAATAAAACAAAATTGCAACCTAATTATATTGTTGTTCACAAGATTTATTTTTAAACATTTATTAGATTATGTAATCCTTTATCTATTTTTATTAAACATATGCATTAAATTTGAAGTTCACATTCTTTTTTTTACGTTAAAATGTTTTTTATTAACATGGGTGTTCGGGTCACCTTTGCGTGCACCTTGACTAATCTCATAGGCCCTGAAGTTAACGATCGTATAAGCCTCCAACGATTATCATATTAGCAACTACAAGACTCGAACTTGAGATCACAAGAGAACAAACCTCTCCCCAGCGGTTGCCGTGCATACCAACTAACTAGCATATTGTTATCACTAATTTGGGTATTAGGTGTGTGTCTTTTCTCTAGTTCTTGTTTCTTTGTTTCTACCAATTCCCATCTCATAAGCTTTCTTTGAAGTTTTCTAAAAGGTCCTTTTTTTATCACTCCACATGCATACTAAGACTAGTTAACCATTTCAAACATCTTGGTTTGAAAGTTTAGATTTTTGTTTTTTTCTTTTCTTTTCCAATCATATTCTTTTATTTCCCCAACTAGAGGCCATAATTTATGCTTCTAAACTACACCTCTTTCCAACTTTGCCTCTTATGCTATTTTGTTTTGGTTGATTTGTGTTATTTTAGTTCTATATTGGTCTATTTTGGTTTTATGACTTGCCTAAAACAAAATAAGCCTTTTTTTCTAATCATATTTTCTTAATAATCCAAATAAAAATTGTTTTTCTTCAATTTTATTTTCCTAAGAAGACATGTTTTGTTATGGATACAATCTTATGAAATAATATGGGATATGATTTATTATTTTCGTAGAACTATTATTGAAAATATGCTTCATATCAAGTTATAAGCATTATTAGATATAAATAAATTATAATGAGAAAGAAGGCCTGGCATGTTGGTGTTTCATACTTCTTCCTTAATGGTATATGGAACCCTAAAAAGTGGGTTGTTAGCTATGATGTTTAAGCCATGAACGGTAAAGCATTATTATTGACATGATATAAGCTTATTTAGATAAATTATTTTTTTATTTGGACGTGTTTAGTAAAACATTCATTGACCTTCTATATTAAACTATTACATTCATCCATTAATATAGTAATTTAATTCTAAGATGACGGTAAAATTCCCTCTAACTTTTGAGTTGAATTCTAAAATGCAAGATCAAATTACTATGCAACTAGCTTCTTTATTTACTTGAGTGAAACTGTTAACTTGGGAGTTATTGTTAATTTATTCAATTAATATAGTGTAACTATATATGTTGGTATAAATTTTTTTTTCCCAGTTAATGATCATGTGTGGAAGGTCATTGGTATACCTTATGTTTAGTTTTTTCTTCTTCTTCTTCTTCTATTAAGTTATAAGGTTTCTAAATTTTCTAATACTTTTTGCATTCTTGAAGTCTTGTTGTGTTAGTATTCTTAGTTGATATTTATGCATCATCCTAGGATCTTGTTCAAACAACAAGACTAGCTATAACATGCATGGAGTAAGATGCAATTTATACAATTAAATAATATAGATTGTTAATAAGAAGAAAGATAGACAACATTGAAACAGGACTTCATTTTTCAACTGTTATTTATAAAAAAAAATATTAAGAAAATAAATTAATAAAATACATATGATTCCTATTGTAAAGAGTATGAATATGGTATTTTTAGAGAGATAGCTAAAATAGCTTTTTTAGCTAAAATATAGCTAAAACTAAAGAGTATGTTCTAAGTGCCATATTAACAAAAACCTAACTCACAAACAAGCTTGTCATATGAGGCAAAGTGTGGATGTTAAACCTGACAAAGATCTTGGAAGTTGCATTTTCTTTTTCCTCAAGAACTCCAATGAGTTTTCTAAACATTGAAGAGTTTCCATATTTTTCAAAATAAAAAATTTCTTTCTAAATTAATAACATAAATATTTTATTTCATATATATTTTTTTTAAAAAAAAATTCTTTCAACAATGTTGCACCCTGAGCTCTTAGGCATTCTCCTTTTCATAAATTGTTACTTTATACTCATATTTGGACAAGAAAACTTTTCTGCAAACAGCATAAGTTCTCATGGTATGAATCTTGTACATGGAATTAGAAAACATATACGTTTACTGAATGAATTCATATGTTTGTACATGTTTGTGTGAGCATGAAAAAAGGATGCGAAGAGTATCATACTTCTCCTAAGCTACAAGTAGTTGAACAATGTCACTTGAAAGCATTCCCCAGAACCCACATACCTTCTTTGTCTCATTTTTAGTATTTACAACATGTAAGACATTTTTATTCACTTCATATATGGTAGCGTTTTTCAATGTCCCAATTGCCTATGGTTTTTTGTTAGCCTCAACGAAAAAAATTATTAATAAAAAATGAATAAGTTAGTAAAACAAAGTGCTAATTATTATTATTATAGTATAAACTAGAAGAGGTGGTGTTTTATTGAGCGTCACCTCATGAATAATATTACTTTTAATAGTGTTTTTTCTCTAAATTTATACTTCAATATTTGTTTTATTGGAAACTAAGTTTCATAATTTATTGTAATTTTATTTAATATATGATTAGCTTAATCTCATAACCCTTGTTATATGTATGGCGGGTTGACTCAGTTAACTTGAGATTTTTTTTAATTAACATTTTCTTTTTGAATCTCATTCTTCAATATTGATTTCATTATAAATTAGAGTTCATGATTTATTTTGGTTTGCTTTGTATGAATTTATTTTTGTTAGGTTAACCTAAATTACTCAAGTTTTTGATTAATTGGTATTATTTTCTATTTCATAATATAGCATTGGGTTTATTATGAATTAGGTTTTGTGATTAATTTTTATCTCTTTTCTATGAGGTTATATTAGTCTTATAACTCGGGTTATGTGTTTTGCAGGTTAACCTTGGTAGATCGAGGTCATTTTATCGTGTTCTTTTTTTGGACCATTTTTTTTAACCTTAAAATAGGTTTATAAAAAAAATAAGCTTCATAGTTTTTTCATTTACTTTTTATAGGGTTATCACATTTTTATGATCTTGGTTGCAGATTATAGATTTTGGTCACAGATTACAAGATTAATCTGGTTGACTCAAGTTTTATTTTTTTATTAATTTCTATCTCATAAGTTGGGTCACGAATTTTATGTCTTAACTCAAGTAAAAAAAAATTGTTATTTTTTTATTAGTTTTTCGCAATCTTGAAGATTGAGTTTATTACAAATTGAGCTTCATAATTTATTTTGATATACTTTATATGAGATTATCATGATCTCATTATTCAAGTCATGATTTTAGCATGTTGACCCAGGTAGCATGTTGACCTGTATTGATTCAAAATATTATCGTTTCAATATTATTTTTTTAAGATAAAAATATGTTATCTTGAATTTTTATTACTATATTTTACTGTATGTCAAGGTTTTCTTCGGATCCATCTAGTCAATTTAGTTACATCAAGTCAATCTCCACATGGTTTTAAAAACATTTTTACTAGAAAAATGTTAGCAATACTTGGATATTTCTTTTATATGTTCCAAAAAAATCTTTCAATGATCCAGTTAAACTTACAAATTGGAAACATTTTTCTATTGAGATT
Organism: Salix viminalis; assembly: GCA_029228465.1. Taxonomy (NCBI): domain Eukaryota; kingdom Viridiplantae; phylum Streptophyta; class Magnoliopsida; order Malpighiales; family Salicaceae; genus Salix; species Salix viminalis. The sequence goes on from CM055430.1 coordinate 8,905,210, forward strand.
CTAAACATAAAAGCATTATTCATGTGGCTAAATCATTAGAGTAACATTAGAAAATTTAAGTTTGGTCTAAAATTTTATTTTAAATTTTTGAAGTTATATTTTATATCAATTACGTCTTTTTCTAGCCAAATTATATGGAATAAGGCTTGAAATTATGATAAAAGTAACAAATTAAATATTTAAGGACAGCAAAGTAAATGATGGTTTACGACTGTCCACACGTGTTCACCAAATTACATTATGGTCCTAAAGTTTTTTTTTAAAAAAATAGTCCCTTGATGAGATAGAAATAGAAACCTACTAGGAAAATGGGGTTAGAGAGAGCAAGTATTTGGTTCTCACAATTTAAAAAACCAAAATTATCGAGTTTGATGTCAAAAATATTTCATTTGACGAGTGAAGTTTGGTGATTGTGGTTTTGAGTCTTCATATTACAATAAAAAAAATTTTTTTTGACTGAGTCGCGGAAAAAATTGTGCTATAGGTTTGAATTTTTAGTTTGAACTCTCTCTATTTTTTTCCTTCTTTAAGGGCACATGAGGATTATTGAGGTTTGTAGTGGTTTTCTCGTGTAAATTGATATGAAATTTTGGTTGAAGAAAAAGTTGTTTTTATCCAAAAACACAAGCTCAACTATATGGGTTTGCCCTCAGGCCTATGAGTACTAGGCCTCCCCAAAGGGCCAAGCCATGGATTTGGGCCCTTCTTTATTTTTCCTAAATTTTTATTCGTTTTCTTTTTCATTTTTTCTCTAAAATATGCTAATATACTTATTCGTTAATTTTGACATAGGTTTTAAGTAATATTATAATTTTTAAGTTTAATTTAAAAAAATCATCTTTTCAATTAATATAAAAAAAAATTGATGATAAAAACTTGATTAAAATAACATTGTTAAATTCTGATTTTTATCATATATTTACAAAAAAAAAAAATACCATATGTTTGATAGTGGTTATTTTGATTTTTTCAAGTCAAAATTAAACTATTACACGTCATCCAAAAATTTTTTTGGATCACGTGCTTGAATTTATTTTTTTATTTTTATTATTTATATGAAGAAAAAAAAAAGGTTAAATCACAGCATGGTATAACCATATATCAAACTAGAGAACTTAAGAACAGTAAAATCAACTTTTCAATATGTACATTAGAAAAATCTAGATTTGGCTTTGAAAGGGACAGAGCTAACATGGAAAAGTATAAAGATAAATCAAACCAACAACTAATGAATCGGGCAAAACTAATCGGGAAAATGAAAAAAAAATAAAAACCTAAACCAAACCAACAGTAGGATTACTAATACTGTTTGCACTGCAGCCTTGATGATAATAATAATAATAATAATAATTAATTATTATTATTATTATTATTATTTTCCATGCAAGTTATATTTCACCTAATTCTGGAACTGCCATCATAGACTGAGCCTTGTGTGCAGCACAACTAAAATAGCAAAGTTGTGGCTGTAATCTTCCTTATCCTCGCATCAATTACATGAGCTAAAGCCCTGTGTTTCCTGGGGATTGTCGTAGAATTAAAAAACAAATCCAAATGAAAAATCAAACACCATCATGTGTCATTTTTATTCTATTTTTACATTAAAAGATGAAATAAATGGTATGAAAAATAAATGAGGTTCTATATGTTTTTTGTTTAATGAAAAGTTAACACATAGAATGAGATATTTAAATATTTTATTACAAAATTCTATAAATAAAGAACCTCATCCTAAAATATAAAAAATATATTATTGAAGATACAAAGCTTTTCTCAATCATCCTTCACTGACGCTTAAAATTTACAAAGAATGAAACTCTATTGGATCAAATCTAAACATTTATAAGAGTTTTTCAACAGCAATTTGAAGACAAATTAAAAATACCCTTTAAAAAATCAAACCATCAAATCTTGCGCAACAATCCACGCCTAAATTCATGTTGTTGTAAAACTCAAATCTTGACTTGATTCCACTAATAAATCAAGTCATCATATATCAAATTTAAAAAAGATTTAGATTTTTAAAAACAAATATTTAAAATAAAAATAATTTGCAATATATATGTTAATAAATAAAATATTCATGTAAATGCTGTCCTGTAATTTCAGCTATTAAGTACGTCTACAATTGCAAATGGGCAGAAAATCATGGGTAGAAAAAACATGACTAGGATCATAGACATCCTAAGACGAATAGGATAGAAAGTATGGGCACCCAAAGAAGGAAAAGTCTGAAGCAAACCGCAAATCTTTTTTAAGAGGGACAGGTAACCTTCCAAGTTTTAATAATAATAATAATAATAATAATAATATCCTAGTCAGCCACTAACAAATTAATTAAAACCTGGTGCGAGTCATCCCAATTTTTAAGAGGGACAGGTAACCTTCCAAGTCCAGCAGTTAGGTGAACTTCCATACATTCTGTCGTCATCCGAATTTATCTATATGGGGCCCACATTTATTTTTTCCACTACTATCAATTATCAACCATTGATCTGTTCATGGATCCCATGTAGCTCTCCTCATCATGCAGTATATATTATTCTAAAAAATAAAATTTCTAACTCGTTTTTTTCCCTTAGTTTCTAATTATTGAATTTGATGATCCAAAATGTTTGTGCCATTTATTAGAAATTAAGTAGTGCTTTCTCGTTCATTTTTAAAAAAGAGAGAAAGAAATAGTATTCTTCCATTCACTTACGAAATAGGATTCACTATGACAGGTTCTCTCTATTTTTTTTTTTTTTGAATATATTTCTTTCAAGTTATTGATATAAAAAACTTGAAAATGTTAGACAGTAACTGTCATGCAAGTTTTCTCGTTCAAGAAACAAAAGTCTGCTGATTATGTCATGAAGATTTTAAGCCATTCTAGAAACCTACTTCTCAAAACAATCGCCTATCATTTTCAAGAAACTTTACCCGGGGACAAAACCTGGTTAGGTTTAAGAAAAAATCGAGGAAGGTAGAACCACGTGTGATTTAGTCAGAAACTCAGGGTTACCATGCAAGACTCGGTCAAAAACTCGGTTACAACTCGTTGATTATTCATTTCTTTTAAACAGAAACAATATTGTTATGATTTAGCAAAAAAATAGGGTTGATGGGATGACTTGATGATTCAGTGAAAACCTATGAACTGGTTCTTGGGTCCGGGTGTTCTATCAGGATGAGTTTAAAATCTACGGTTCAAGAAACACAAAAGAGAAAAATAAAGCCATGTATGCTAGCTATTTATCAATGTAAATTGTCAAAAATAAATGTGGGGAAACATTATAGTGATCCACGATGTTTTGTGAGGATGTTTTATCCTACATGTTTTAGTTTCTGTTAATAATTATTATTATTAAAAAAAGAAACCCTATTAAGCCCATGAACAGGAAAAACTAGGGTTACCTTGTTAAATACTACACAAAGTTTAATAACTTAGTTTTTTTTTTAAATTATTTTTTATCTAGCTAATATTTTTATAAAAAAAACATAGATTATACTGCAATGTTGATTTTTTTTTATACCACGATAACCATATAAAAGATAAGTTAAATTAATTATTAACTTTAGATCCTCATAAATACATCATATAAGGACTAGATTAAAAAAATCAATAACAATAAGAAAAAAATATATTATGGAATTCTATTGTTATACACAATGTTAATGTATGTGGAGAAACAAATGTTTTCCTATAATTTTATGCTTTATACAATTTTTTTTATTTAACCAAGCTTTTTTAAAAAAACTAGACTATACCACAATGCTGAGATATTTTGTTAATATCAACATGATGCTAGGATATTTTTTTTAATATCATGATAATTATATATAGACAAATTAAAATAAATTATCAATTTTAACTTTTCATAAACACACAATATAAGGACTAAATAAAAAAAAATCAATAACCAAAGAAAAAACTAAAAGGGATCAAAATGCACATAAAAAAACATTTTTTTTTTGGAAATTATTATAGTAATCAATACTGCTATTGAATGTGTAGGAAAACATAAAAAATTTATTAGCTTTATAGTTAATTTTTAATTAACCAATAAAGTTTATTTCCCATCCTATACCATGCAGCAAGGTGGCAACCATCACCACCACGCTGCTGGTTCAAGTGGCTGGGGGTGGTTGGATTCGAGGCATCTTATATAAAAGCATCATCGACAGATGAGCCTTCTATTTCAGATAGCAATGCCGGTGACCTGGATTCAGAATGGGTTTAGCAAGATGAGCCGGAGGCTTACATCACGATCAGACAACTGGCCGGCGGCATCAGGGAGCTCAGGCCGGTCAGATTCAAGTAATGGAAATCCTTGATTATTCACATTTCAAGTTGCATCTTCTTCGGTGGCAGTTACTAATGCAGAAAACTTATTTTAAAGTTTTTCCTGTTAAATCTATTATATATATAAATATATATGATTAGTTGCTAGTCCATTAACTAGGGTTACCTTGTTAAATGCACGAACCAGATTATTGACTACACAAAGTTTAATAATTTAGTTTTTTTTAAATTATTTTTTATGTCGCTAATGTTTTTTATATATATAAAAAAAAGATTGTACCGCGATTTTGATTTTGTTTGTACCACGATAACCACATCAAAGATAAGTTAAATTAATTATTAACTTTAGATCCTCATAAACACATCATATAAGGACTAGATCAACCAAATCAATAACTAAATTATCATGTTGCAAAATGTAAAGTTTCTTTATTACGAAAAACACCCATTGGATTTAGTTGACTTTTAGCCTTCCCTTTTCTTTTAATTTTTTTTAATTATTTTTATGCTTTGATTATTTCTTCTACGAATCTCCAACGTTTAAAGAAATGATTAGTTGGTTCCTCCATTTGATTTCGGAATCCAATCATACATTGAATTTCCCTCGTCCAAAACATAACAGCAACAATTAGAAAGTCTTAAAATCATATAAATAGTTCAAAAATAAGAATAAACTCTTAAAACCATATGCTAGTGCAACTCTTTTCAAGCAACAGATAGTAATTAGAAAGTCTCATTTAAAGAAGATTTTGTTCCCGAGATTCAAGAAAGTCAACTTAATTTATTTACTCATTGGATCAAGCTAAACAAACAGTAATTTATATTTCCAAAATCTCGAAAAACATATAAAAATAAAGCTGAAATATTTATATTTAAATCACCTCTAAAATACGAAATAAAGAAACATTAGCTATCCAAGGCGATGGCGTGAGGAATATAGAAAGAGTTGACCCATGGAGATTATTTTTTTTTTTTTTTTGTGGGTGTGAAATGGGTGGTGGTAGCCTACTTCCTCCCACCTTCGTCAAATCATATCTCAAATAAACAAAGGTGGTTAGATGCTGTCCACACACAAACCCAACTTTTCTTTTCTCAAGTCAAAATCCTTTTGTAATTGCTTGCTGAATGGTCACCATTACCACCAATTTCCCGTTCCTTTCCCATCGTAAATAATGCCCCACGCAGGGGCATATCGGTAAACTCGAGCTTGAAACATCCTGGCATGTTGAGCCACAGCATATAGACATGTCATCGGGTTGCCCCCATTGTCGCCCGAAAGAAGATTACAAAGAAAAGTCCAGAAAAAGCAGTTCGAGGACAGCCTGAGTTGGAAATTGCTAGGCAACTGGTGTTACTTCTGCAGGCATTGGAGAAGAATTTGAGAGGGAGACTTGAAGAAAAGGCTCAGGTAAGCGGACTTGTTGATTCATTGACCAAGCCCACGAAACAATTATTATCATTATTTAGAGGACTGGCTGTAAATGAACAGCTTTCTTCAATGTTATTACTAGCATTTATTGAGTTTAGATGGCTTCCCAACGGCACCAAAAACCTCAATCTCTACTTTATTGAATTGTCACTGACTTCTCTCTCCCTGTACCAATTAACAACAGAAAAGACTGGATCTTTGAGCCCTCATCTTTCTTCATGGCCAGACAATTTGCAGTTTAATCGGTGGTTTTTTTTTGTGGGTTTTGCAGCAAGGTGATGATTCAATTCCCATCAAAGACTATAAAAAATGATTCTTCAACTGGGAAGTTTGCAGCTTCTTATCACCATCATCACAATTTTTATTGCCACCGCAAGTCCGACGACTAAAGCTCAGAAAGTCCGGCAGCGACTGTGCCTCTTCATGTGGAATTGGGAAAGCAGCAAACGTTGTCCCGTACCCTTTTGGTTTCTCAAATGGATGCCCCATCCAGTTAAACTGCAATTCCACTGAAGGTAAAATCAAAATCGATGAATTTCAAGTCCAGAGCATAACCCCGAATGGTGTCTTGATCAATCTTCCAGCAGACTGTAGTCGTTCTATCGAAACAATCAAGCCACTTTTTGGTCAAAACTATGGTCCTTCTTTGTCAAACAGTTTGTTACTTCAAAACTGTAGCAAGCCTATAAATGGTTGTGTTATTTCAAGAAGTCCGTTACAGAGAGAGTTGCATTCGAAAAACTGCGAGGCTGCTAAAAATGACAGCTTGAATTGTTACACACAAACGTACTCAGATATTGATACTTTGAGTTATGCAAAATGTGAGTTCAACTCATTGTAAGTTTGTTTTCTCTTCTCTTGCTCTTGGGTCGGATAGTCCGGTTGTCTCTTTCCAGCTTTGAAAGAATTGAATTGGAATGGTGGCTTGAAGGTGCCTGTCAGAATAATAGTAATAGATGCTCAAACAATGGGAATTGTAGTGACGTTAAGCTCCAGAATGGGGGTTTTGGATTCAGGTGTCAGTGCTATGATGGGTTCGCTGGAGATGGGTTTAACGCCGGGAATGGCTGTCGGAGAGGTGATCCAACTTGGCTTTATATTTGTTTATATTTAGTCATGTTTGATTATTATGAGTGTGCTATTTGGTTTAGTATGATGTTTTTTATTATTATTTTTACTGGGGACAAGTGGGTGTGTGAGTTGGCCAATCGGAGGATGACAATGTGGGACTAATACTCGGAGCCTATGAAAGGTAGTGCCATGCCATAGTAACATGCCTCAAAGGGGAAGAAAAGTAGTGCGCCATGCCATGGTAATGGAGAAAATGACTGTTTAGGATTGATCCACACACACGTGATTGAGGAGTTTAATGGGGGGAAAAGAGATGGTTTCTTTAATAGAACTCTTACTTCTGTGTGATCAAGGATGATGATAATTATATCTTCTTAAGGAACAAGGACCATGGACTTTGTCACCCACCCCCGTTGGTCCTTCTTAACGGCTTGACTTTGACTAGGTTGTTTTGAATTATGCTGAATTTCGTGTGAGTTTTTTCTTCTTATTTTTGGATTCATGGTAGTGTAATGGTTAGGTTAACTTTGTAAGATAGAAAGTACCAAAACTCTCTTGTCACACATAGAGCTCAATAAAATTCAAACTCTCAAACCTAAGAATGGAGTGAAATAGATTAGTTTAGTTAGGTTAGACTCTATGAATCCATCTGCCTTGCTTCTAGAGAAATGCCATTTCAATCAGCTTAGGATGCTAAAAAAAAGGAAGTTATGAAATTTGGACAAACATCCTTCATTTCAACCCATCTCATTAGCAATAGAAACCAGTGTGGTCAGATCATCTCCCGATATTTTATTCCAACATACTAGACTGCTTGGTGCGAAAGGCCAAGTGCACTTTCACCATACTTTCACATCCTATCCAAGCAGAATGATGGCCGCATTCATTTGCTCTATATCTTTCGTGGTTAGAGAGCCTTAGCCCTTAGCATTACTGAAAGTTCACTGTGTTACCTTGACTATTAATCTAAGCAGCCAGAGAAAGTTAGCAGAAGGGAGTAGCAGAAATCAAATAGCTTTTGAACATTTAGAGGAAGAAAAATTATTTGATCGGATCTGTTGTCATACAAAAGGAGTGCTGTATTTACTTGTATCAATGATTGAGATTTTCTATGCATTTCAATATACAAGAAAGTCAAGGTTAACAAGCTTTAATCGTTTCTCTTATAAACTTTTCTTATACCATGTGGATGCTTTGTATCACCACACAACCCTCGTACCACAATGCAATGTATCCATTTTGCTGGTTCTTAATTTGACATTAAAGTTGGTAGTCAACGTATCCATATTGAATAGTAGGAACCAGGATTACAAAATACTCTAATACAACACAAAGTAATTACAAAATGAAAGTCTGGTAAATTGATAAACAGCTGGCATCCTGATATATTTTCTTCTTTATTTTTTTTTGAAATGGTAGCTTTTATTATTTAGAACAGGCATTTTTGCTGACCCTTCTATTTTTGGACTTCCAGTTTCTAAGTGCAATGCTTCAAGGTACATGTCTGGCAAATGTGGAGGAACTACTAGAGTAGTTGTTCTTGTTGGAGGTAAAATTTCTGTAACATAATGGTAACATCCACAGGTTCCCCCCTTTTGTGTATCTGCTCTTGAAATTCATAAATCGCTAAACTATTGCTGAAGGAACTTGTCAGGTCTCACAAAGCTTATGAACATTCCATTTTCTTATGTATTTCTAGTTTAAGGTATTTTGATGTGTATCCTTTTCTTTTGGGCGTGCTTCTCATCCATGTATGTATTTGATGGCAATGAGAAATGCTACTTGATCTCTGTGTCTCCTGTTGTAGTATTTGCAGTAATAACTCCAGCTTTCCTCACTGTTCATTTTCAGGGATTATTGTTGGAGCTTCATTGATGGCTGCTTTGTCCCTTCTCTGTTACTTTGTCAGGCAGAAATCCACTTCAATGCGAAATCGGTCAAGTGCAAAAGCGCCTTCTATGTGAAGCTGCAGGCAACTCTAGTGTTCCATTTTTCCAATATAAAGAAATTGAAAAGGCCACTAATGGCTTCTCAGAGAAACAAAGGCTAGGAACTGGAGCCTATGGTACAGTTTATGCAGGAAAACTCCACAATGATGATTTGGTTGCAATAAAAAAGATCAGACATAGAGATACTGACAGCATCGATCAAGTCATGAATGAAATAAAGCTCCTTTCATCAGTAAGCCATCCAAATCTGGTTCGACTTTTAGGCTGTTGCATAGAGGAGGGTGAACCAATCCTAGTCTATGAATTTATGCCTAATGGAACCTTGTGTGAGCACCTACAACGGGAGAGGGGCAATGGGCTTCCGTGGACTATTAGGCTTACTGTTGCTGCTGAAACTGCTAATGCCATTGCCTATCTACATTCAGTCATGAATCCACCAATTTACCACCGAGACATTAAATCCAGCAACATACTCTTGGATTTCAACTATAGATCAAAGGTAGCTGATTTTGGTCTTTCCAGACTTGGAATGGTCGAAACATCTCACGTATCAACCGCCCCGCAAGGAACTCCGGGCTATCTTGATCCTCAATATCATCAATATTTCCACCTCTCTGATAAAAGTGATGTTTACAGTTTTGGGGTAGTTCTTGTAGAGATCATAACTGCACAGAAAGTGGTTGATTTTTCTCGCCCACACAGTGAGGTTAATCTGGCTGCGCTTGCTATTGACAGGATTGGAAGAGGTTGTGTGGATGAGATAGTAGATCCATATCTTGAAACATGTAGAGATGCTTGGACCTTATCATCAATTCATAGCGTGGCTGAGCTTGCATTTAGATGCCTTGCTTTTCATGGGGATATGAGGCCTACTATGATGGAAGTGGCAGAAGAGCTTGAACAGATCAGGGTTAGTGCATGGGCCCCGACCATGTACGTGCTATCACCGTCGTCTTCCTCTCGTTCCTCGGACCATGGAAGTCAGAAATCATTGGGTGTCTCCGTCGGTAAAAAGGCAGGGGTCGCTAGTCGGAGATTAATCGTTTCACAGAGAACAGATTATTTGACTCTGGAAGAGGTGAAGGATAGCTCTCCAGTTTCTGTGCAGGATCCATGGTTGAGTGAACAGAGCTCACCATCAACAAACAGCTTGCTGGGTAATGTAGTTCATTGACAAACCTGTTTCTTTTGAGTGCTTGGATTCAAATCTTTCTTGTGAATACAATTTAGCAGCTCGCAGTTCTCTATAACTGCCTTGCTACATATATCTCTTACAGAAATCATATCTTGTATGCTTTACCTGGTCATCGTCTCCTTCAAACATCTTTCGGTTGCCAATGATGTTCGAACAGAACATCCAAAAGTCAAATATTAAATAGATTCTACATGTGTTCGTTCAGTAAGAACATGGGGTGAATGTTTTCATCCATGGTATTAAATTAAAAGAAATCAATAAGAAGAAGGTCAGGCGGTAGGGCTCTATCTCTTTGGCCTAAATGCCTAACTTTTCTATTTTATCTCTTTTCCAAGATTGTTCTTTATTTTTATTGAAATGGTACTGCAAAAAATGCATGATATGATATTTAAATTATTATATAGTTTTATCATGGTTCTTAAATATTGTTATAAATGGTTATGGGGGCATTAACATTTTTGTTTTCAATTATTATGCAACTTATTTGCACAAATAAAAGTAAAAAATAGCTCGTAAATATTTAATGAACATGAAAATTATGCTTTTTATAATTTTTGATAGATTTATGATATGATTGTCATATTTATTAAATTTTCTTTGTTTAAGTCACGTACAAAATATTGAGACATTATCTTATCATATTTTATAATTTCTAAAAAAACTTGTTTTTGAGATTATAATAGGCTTATATTTGGAAAAACAAATTCTTGCAATAAAAAAATGCTTTTGATAAAATTGCTAGAGGCATTAAAAAGGAAATGAAGTTTGGATTGAAGAAATCAATAATTTTATTTTTTGTTTTTCATGTAACTTTTTATAATCATTTAATTAAATAAAAAAACGAATTCCAAGACACAAGGTTATTTATCATAGTAAGAGCTATGATTTAGGTTATGGGTTTGGTGGATTAACATGATTTGACATGGAATATGATTTTGGTAGATTTATCCATAACATTGTTGTTTTGATATTTTTTTTATATTAAAAAATAAATCAACATCGCCTTTTATTTTAAATGAAAAAGGTGCATTGAGTTTCCGACCATGTCGACCAAGCTATGCGAGCATTTCCTAGGTTGACAATGCCATATTATGTTAACTTTCACTTGATTTACTTTGAAATCAAGCCTGGTCTAGAAATCGAGTTGATGGGTCACCATGTAGACCCACCAAACTTGGATAGGTTTAATAACATTGTTGAAAAACTCACCACGAAAACATCAGTACAACTAACTAGTTATAGCTAATAGCGTAGTATTAGATCATTTATCTATGTTACACTACGAGTTAGATCAATTTTTTAAAAATATTAAGAGACATTACTAACATGTTTTTCAAAAAGGAAAAAAAGTTAAACCATATAGAAATTGACCTGATATGACCTAATCGACTTTGCAAGTCAAGAAGCAACCTAGACAAAAAAACAAATAGTTGACTAATTTTATTTTTTTGCAAAATTAGATCAATTCGAGTCAATATAGGTTAAGTTGTAAAAATTATTACTCGCGTTATGAGATTATGATAACCTTATAGAAAGAAAATAAAATAAAAATATTGAGACTTAATTTTCAATCAACCAGTGTTGGAGAATAAAACTGGAAAAACAAATTAAAAAAACAAGTGAGTTAACTTGTTGAATTTGAATCATAAGACCAAGCTAACATAATAGAAAGTAATTAAAATAAATTATAAAGCTCCATTTCTAGTTAAACCATCATTGAAGGATTAAAAGTGAAAAGAAATCAATTAAAAAACCGAAAAAAAGACCTCGGTTAACTCGTCAAACCCTCGACTTAGATTATGAGACTGAAATAACATGGTATAAGAAAATCTATGTTCAAATGAACCAGATAATTCATTATACTAGTTTACTAGAGATGGGGCTAGTGACATGCGTGTTCAAATAACTAGGATAATTTATTAGAACTAGTTGAATAAATAGGGGCTAGTGGCATATGTTTTCACATGATCAAGATAATTTAATAAACTACTTGATTGAGAGGGACTAGCGGCATTAATATGTTTGGTTTTTCAAGTTATTAAACTTGTCATAAAGTTAAAGTATACACCTGAATTATACATAGATTAAAAATGGTGAATTTAAAACTAATTTTTTTTATATCTAATGTATAGATATTTCATGAAAACTAAATGCATGCTATTCTTGAGTTATGTTGATATGGAAAAATGGTTTAGGATGGTTGGGCTATGATTGTAATATTGATTCCTGATATTAATGAAATTGCCAACAACTTGGTATGATCTAGTTATAGAGAAAACTCTATTAGAATTTTGGTAGAATGTGTGTGGATAAAATACCTTGAGTTTTTGCATTACTTTAAATGCAATATTGTAGAACTGTATTCTAAAAGTTAGGGATGTTACAAGATTGCCCTTAACCCAACTTATTGATAACAGAAAAAAACTTATTAAATAAAAGATAAAATGAATGCTCTGGATGCAAAGATTAGGAAATTCAATTTTAAGGGCAATCTAGCCAATCTGATTTTATAAAATAAAGTAAAAAACCAAAAAGAATTGTATACAAAAAGATATTTTAGTGAAACAGTATAGTTTGGAAATAATTATAATTAATTATTTCGAAGTATATCAACTAAATAATACTTATATATATATATATACACACACACACGCGAGCGCGCAGAGGTGACAGCAGCTTTGTATTTGTTTGATAGTGCGTTCATAATACTATTCGTTAATATATATTTTATAAAATCTTAATGTATTAATACAAGATAAATTATAAAAAAAAATAAAATATATACATATTATTTAAATATTCTTCGAATAAAAAACATTTTAAAATATAATATCTATCACGCCCACACCATGCAGTTCCAACGGCACGGACGATAAAAATAAAGAGGGGGCGGGGGGCGGTTTGCCTATAAAACCACGCAAAACATCCCCTTCATACTTTCTCGTTTCTCTTCGAAATTAACATCATGGCTTCGGAATCCTCAGTAACCGAACCAAAAGCTGCCCCCATAGAAACCCAAGCCTCTGTTGAAGCCACCATCAAAGAATCCACCACCACCTCCTCACAAGGCGGAGCCGCCGACTCCACCTGCAATGACGGCAACAATGGGGAAACTTCAGACCCTCGCAAGTCTCTAGATTTCGCTGTTGAGTTATCAGAGAAAGGAGCTGACGCGCTTAAAGAAAATGACTTCAGTGAAGCGGTAGAATGCTTTAGCCGTGCCCTTGAAATCAGGTTAGGTTTTTCATTTCATTTCATTCCATTGTCTAGTTTCGTTTTTGATCAGTGACAAATTTGCAATCAAGTAGTCAAATCTATGCCTCTATTGATGGGTTTTGGTTCTTTTTAGTTGTAGGGTTTTTCCAAGGTATAGCTTTCCTATTTTCCAATTTTTAAAGATTGAATGTGTTTGATTTTTTTTTTTTTCTGTGATTAGGACTGTCAAGTTTCGGAATTATCTACTTTAATTGAAAAAAAATTGATGCTGATGAAAAAAGGTATTTCTCAAAGTGGTTTTTAGCATTTGGTGTGTTAGGGTATATGCAATTAGGACCTTCAGGTTAAGAAGAGCAAGAAAATGAATTTGTGATTTTTTAAATTTTAGTTATGAAATGTCTACGAACGAGCAAGTAATGACAAAAAACTTTTTGTCATAACTAGGAGTGAAGTTTTACAGTTTTTAACTTGTTCTGAATGAATTTGATATTTGTGAAGACCGGAGTGAAAATTTGCTCTAATAAATCTTTTCAAATTTGTATGGAGCTTTTGAGAGTGTTTGTTCTGTCACGGGCCCCTAATTTTTTCATATATATATACATATTTGTTTTTTATGTTCTTAGGGTTTTGCATCATGGTGAGCTTGCAATTGAATGTGTGAATGCATACTATCAATATGGACGTGCCCTGTTGTATAAAGCACAGGAGGAGAGAGAAAGAACAGTGCATCTAAGCACGATGATAATAAAGATGGAGCTTCTAGGAATGCTGTAAATGGAGAATCTTCCTCTGCTTCTGTTTCTAGTAATGCTGAAGAGGGTGGGGGTTCTAATCATCCTGAAGGTGCAGCTGATGGTGGTCAGTATTTTGTTGCTCAAAATGTTTGTTCATTAGTTCTCATAGTATAACATGCTAGTAAATAAGTTGCTCTTTTTGAACGTTTATTGGTATTTACCAACATTCAATTTCTTTTCTTTAAAGGTATGAGATGTGTCGGGTGCAATCTCTAATCAGTGGTTTAAATATGTGAAAATGATTAAACTGAAACTTGAACTTCACAAATACAATCATATATTGTTATTTTGATGCTTAAAGGTAATTGGTAATTGGTCTCTCTATATCTCCATGGTTTGGAGATTGTTCATTTAAAGACAAGTCTACTTGTATTGATTGGGATTTGTATTGATTGGGATTTGATATTTCTGCTTCCTATGATGCTTAAAGAATTGCAACATATGTTCTGCATATGATTGCCTCTGCACAAGCATGGAATCCTTGCTTGCAAGGCACTTGAGATATGCTGACAATAAACAGTATGCATGAATTTGGATCAAGTCTGTTTACATGGCTGAGCAAAATGACTGCCTATGGCTTTTGATCCTTTAACATTCTTTTCTCCTCTCTGCATGCACACACATCCATTAAATATCTATTGTGAGCTAATGGCATTTGAGATATTTTTTGTGGAAAATGACCAAATGATTTTGCATGCCCTAAAATGGCTGAACTTCCACCATGGTGAGAAGGGCAAGCCTGGGATTGGACCTAAGTTGCTGTCTCTAGTTGGAGTAGGGCTAGTAGTAGCATCAATCTGGTTAAAATATTTCGGAGTATTCCTTGATTTCATCTCTTTATTCTGTTACAGCTTCTGGTGGGAAGGACAGAAGAAGAAGAAGATGATGAGGGAAGTGATGATGAGGATCTAGCTGAAGCAGATGAAGAAGAGTCTGACCTTGATTTGGCATGGAAAATGCTAGATGTTGCCAGAGCAATTTCTGAAAAACACCTTGATGACACAATGGATAAAGTGGACATTCTATCAGCACTGGCAGAAGTTGCATTGGAAAGAGGTCTGTCTGTTTGTGCATTTATTTGAGTTGAGTTTCCAAAGATAAAGATGTTTTTCGGTTTTATAAAAAAAATAAACAGACACTTTACCAGTATTTGCATTTGCTTCTCAATGTCTCTTGCTTGATTTAAATGCGTATTGTATTTTACTTTCACTCATTCAATTTTTTCATGCATGTGCATTGTGCAGAGGATATAGAAACATCTCTCAGTGACTACCAGAAGGCCCTATCCATTTTAGAAAGGCTTGTTGAGCCAGACAGTAGACATTTAGCAGAACTGTATCCTTATCAAGGTTTAGATACTCCACTGTTTTGAGATATCGTCAGCTTATTTATTCTCCTGGTCTAGTTAAATTTAATGATAGTAATATTTGTTTTGCCTCGGTCAATCACTTGAGTCAATTTAGGGATTCCATCTTCTTATTTACCTTGCACAGCTTTAACTGTACAATTTAGAAATTTTCAAATATGTTTGTGCCTGGAGATTGGGTCTAAGCCTCAGGAAGCAATCCCTTATTGCCAGAAGGCTATAGCAGTTTGTCAGGCAAGGTTGCAGCGACTCATCAAAGAAGTAAAGATTTCCACAGAATCAGCAACATCTTCAGCAGTTTCTGAATTAGATGAGGGTGTCCAGCGGTCGTCCAATGTGCAGGCTGATATATCAGTGACAGATAAAGAAGCAGAGATTGAAACACTCACTGGCCGGTCTGCAGAGCTGGAAAAGAAGGTCAGTGCTGGTAGCATCTGTGCAAGTGTTACAATCTCTTTTAAACCATCCTGAGTTAAATCGTGCATCTGTGTTTGCAGCATGAAGATCTACAACATATGGTCCTGAACCCGAAGTCCATTATTGCAGAAATCATTGGAATGGTATCTGACAAGGAAAAAGGAGGCGAGAAGAGTGCATCTCCAAATCTCATGAGCTCTTCTCAGTTGGGTGTTTCTTATAGCAGTAGAAGTTTTGACCCCCCAGCCATTTCCACTGGTCACACAAATGGGGTGTTGGGAGTCACAGATCTTGGTGTTGCTGGAAGAGGAGTTAAGCGAGTTTTGATGAGTACAGGTTTGGTAGGGTCATCAAGCGCAGTGAAGAAACCCACTCCAGATCCCTCATCAGACAAAGGGGATGGAAAAACCTGATAGTGGTTCTGAATTTGAATGGTCAGTGATTTCGTGTTCACAATGCAAGCTGGTCAAAATTCTAGCATTAAGAAATACAACCATTCAATTCAAATATTGATGTCATGGGTCCTTGAGGACTGCTTGATCGGTCCTGCTTGGTGACTGCTCTGTTCTAGCTAGTGTTAATGTGCTCATGGTCATGCAGGTGGCAGTAGCTTACCCATGTTCTTTCCATGATATGACTTTGGAGAGCAATACTTTATGAGCACCTTGTAAATTCTGCCTGTACTTTCAGTGGTTACTAACATGTTAGTGCACTTTATTAATATCGGGAGGAAATGTACTGTTTGAATCCATATTTCAGTGTCTAAATGGTGCTCTGTACTTGGAACTATTCTCATGCAGAATGCTCCTTTATAGATAGGGATTTCTCCACTGTTCCTACATCCTGCTGAACTTTTATTAAAGCCCCGTTTAAAGCAACACCCAACTGTGTGACCAGTGGAAATGGCTGGAGGGTCATGATTTATTTGCGTGGATTGTAGCTTAATTCCATGATTTATTTTTCTTACTTGTTTTTCTGGCTCCATGTACAGTTAAAATTGGGGGTGTACTTGAATTGTAGCTCTGGTGGCAAGAATTTCTGGTCATGCACACACACATTGAGTTTGGTGGCGCTACTTGGGGATAGTACAAGTTCGATCCTGCATGATTTTCTTAGTGAGTTGAGCATGGTATGTGGTCAGATGTAACAGAGCGATGCTGAGATATGTTGGATTAGGTTCTATGATTTTTCATATTTTCCGAAACAGCGCCAGCTTCAGATTGAAGCATGATTATGGCTGAAAGAATTAGATCATGTGAAACTAGATTATAGGAAGGACCACAAGTAATTTGTAATGGTAGGAATGATGGCGAGGACCGTCGGTGGCAATTACTCGTGACTATGAAAATGAGATCACGTATGGAAAAAAACTATGAACTTCAAGTTTGGAATATGGAGGAGATAGCTAGCTTTTGGCACAATCCAAAGCAAACCCACTTTTCGTTGGGAGGTAAGGGTAATGGTAAAACCTCTTAATTCTTGTCTTTTAAGCTTTGAAAATTTTGTTTTTTTTATAATTAAGATGTCCGGAAAATTGTGTTTTATAATTAAGCATGAACCCACTGAATATTATACAAGGTCAATGAACATGTAATACACTAACCCACTGAATATTATACAAGGCTAATGAACATGTAATACACTACAGAGACAGAGACAACAGGCTTGAATCTAGGTAGCTGGCAGGAACAAACACCTAGTTAGCTGGCAGGAACAAACATTGGCCAATACCCTACTTGCTTGAAAAATTTTGTTTTTCTAGAAGGTATGGGATGACATAATAGCATGCAAAAACAATTTTTCTTGTTGCAAATTTCCATCGTGCGTCTACCTAGTGAGTACAAATTACGATGATATAAATTGCTACCGATCTGATCAGGGAAAGGGTCATTGGTTGCTACAATTCGGCAGCTTTTTTTATTTTGCAACCACAACTTGACTGGAGTATCAAAAGCTACAAGTCTGAACGACACGCATGGTACCCGGCGGATCGATGATTTCATTTACAATCAGTTTAATTTACAGTATAAAAGAAGATTTTGTGATATGCAAAAGTCGATAATATAAAAGGAAAATCATTTCTTTATATCTGAAGGTGGATATATAAGCGAGGTGAAGCAGCACTGATAACATTAAAAATCTTGAGCCAGGACTGCTAAAATCATGTGCTACAGAGTAGAGTGCAAGCAATGCAAAAAATATTCCTGGGGTGGGTGTGGCAACCACCTCGCCACCCTTTACGCAAGCATAGATTGAAATGGCCGGGAGCTGTCGTCCCAGCCGCAGCTACTGTGCAAGCACCGCCCGGAGTTCTATCAACTTCAGCTACCACCACCGCCCGGAGTTCTATCAACTTCAGCTGCCACCACCGCAGGTAAATCTCAGTTTTTGCAGTGACTGAAGAGTAAGTCGAGGCTTGTCTCTTGGGTTTTGTACAATTTTTGGATGATTTTGTGCCGAGCCTTCTTTAAGGTAACAATAAGTTTGTGTGAGAGATAAAAGAAAGCATATATATGTGTGTGGACTGTGGAGTTCTAGAAATGATGAATTGTTTGTGTATTCAAAAGATTTTTATTCGAAAATACATCTTCATAAAAATATTTTTTTTTAAATATTATTTCTAATATCAGCATATCAAAATAATTTAAAAGATAAACAAAAATAAGAATATAGCTCTATTTTCACTAACTATTTTTCTCACCGTGGTACTTTACTAGATTTCTACTGAGCTAAAAGAAAAATGAACAACATATCGAGCAATTATATAGGCAAAAGCATTGGCAAATATGTGTTCCCTTAATTTATTGTTTGGACCTTGTTGTCCTGGAGTGCAAGATGAGAAAAAAACACAGAGAACACAAACAGTGGGGTGCCCAAAACGAAGCAGGTAGCCATCATTCTTTTGTGCATTTTGTCGAATGATTAGTCACTAAAGCACGTGCTTGAAGGAACATAGGAGGACTCCATTAGTCTACTTCTTCAAGAACAATTATACTCCAACAGCAGCCATTATTAATTATATCATAAGCTTCAGTTTTGGAAGTGGGGTTTTTGCCACTGTTTCTGACATCATCCATCATCACTGTTATTATTTTATGTCCAAAGTTGTTTCATTATTCGTTAATTATTCACTAATCCCACCCTTTTCTTCCTCTCTTTTTCCTCGTGGATCCTCCTTTCACGCTTTCAATTACACCCAGACGAAATAAATAAATCTGTTTCTCCATCAATCATCTGTGCTGCATGTGTAGGGCATACGCGAGTCCTTGTGATATCAAAATTAGCAGTCATTTATCAGACTCGATCTGTCATCAGTCAAAGCTTTGCATGCCCTCCTTGAGTTCATAATCTCGTGAAGGGGAGGAAGAACCTGGCCTGGTCTCAGATCAAAAATGACATTTAACGTGGCTAGAAATCAGCAGCAGAAAACCATGGATGTCGCAGAAAGATGCTTTAAGCGTGTATTTTGAATCTTTTCATCAGGATTTGAGGGGGTCAAATCCAAAATGGTTAACGATCGAGTCGAGCAATCAACAGCAACCCATGTAGTAATTAATGTGAAATTCAATTACTAGAGGCAGAGCAGAGAAACATCTGTCTCTGTTACGACAGTGGTGGTTGTTCTTGGGTGGCCCATTCTCGTCAACTCATCAATGGGGTCATAAATGCAGACAGGGTAGGGTGAGAGGGTAGATAGGATGCTATAAATGAAAGTGAGCGCCCAAGTTTCCTGGTTTTCAAGGCGTGGAGAAGCATTGTTTTTCAAGAAATTAAGATTTCAGCCGATTGAAATCGTGGACTTGTTTGCTTCTCCTTTATGTGGGTCATCATCTCCATGTGAACATTTATTTATAAGTGGCTAAAATCAGAGAATGAATGCCTCCACTCCATTTTTGGTTAAAAGAGTGAGGTTCAGCTTTGCTTTTCAGTTGAAATTTTATTTTTTTTTCTTTATTTATAGTAATTGTTTAGATCATTTTAATTAAAAAAAAATATTATTTTAATATTTTAAAACAAAAAATATTTTGAAAAATAACCGTTATTATACTCTCAAACATCATATTAATCCCACAATCTATATATCATGCATGCTTAAAATGAAAAAACCGTCGAAATGGAGCTTCCCTAAAGGGGAAGAAAATTGAAGGAGCCTTATAAATTCATTTATTATAATCTTTTTTTTTGGTTTATTGTTAATAAAAAAATAGGTTAAAGCACAGGTTGAACTGCAAAAAATAAACACATCCTGAATCAATTGTTCTACTCTAAAAAATATTATTTTCTTATATAAATAGAGTTTTTTAAAAATTATTCAAATCTTTAATGATGTATTTGTGGTAAAAGAAAAAAATCACTATTTTTTTTTACTTAGCCAACTAAGGTTGATTAAACTACTTACCCAAGTCAAGTAGTATAGAGATTAAGAGGAAATAAAACTTGGGTTCAAGTTTTATCTATTTCTCTAGTGCCTTGAAAAAAAATGTAACCATCGAGCTCCATTTATGGCTCCTCCAAGGGTACAATTGAATAAAAAAGACAATATACATACCGTAATCTACGCAGAAAAGTCCCAGTTGCAAAAGCAATGATAATGGATACGGTTGATGATGCAAGGCCTTCTAAAAGGAAATTGTTACAGAGGACTTCCTTTCGACTACTGAAAGAGAGATTTTTCAATTTATATTGGTCAAGATTCTTAAAGTGAAAGAAATTTCTACAGAAAAAAATGATGTTACCGAAACCCTTTGTAGAAATCTGTTCAGCCTTTCTTTGTCCGTTTTGAGCTGTGGGATTCCCGGTCGCTCTCCTGTCCTTGCATGCTTTTGTAATTTGCTGTCACACAAATCCGCACTAAGATATCGACTAACATTTTCTGCAACCATTCATTCTCACACTTTGATTCCAGAAACTCTGTACACTCTTTCCCCTCTCTTCTCATGGATCCAGCCTAGTTTTCAAGAATTATTAGTCTCTCAAAGAAGCAGATTCTCTTTCAAACTAAAATGGAGGTTGAGAAGCCTGGCTCTAAAGGGCAGGCATGGTTAGTAGATTGGCTAGTCTTCGCTTGCCCATGTTTCTTTTTGTTCCGACAAAGGCTGTCTGTTCATGGCTTCTTTCTTTCTTTCTTGCAGGTTTTGCACAACTGGGCTGCCAAGTGACATTGTGATTGAAGTAGAGGACATGACCTTTCACCTCCACAAGGTAAAGTATAGCCCTTTCTAGCAATGTTCCATGTTCAAGTCATCTTCTTTCTTGCTCGCTCACTGGTGGCTCTGCATTCTCTTTTGGTGGTTTAGTTTCCTCTGATGTCGAAAAGTAGAAAGCTTCATCAACTAATAACAGAGCAAGAAACAGATCCTACAACTTCAACCACTCAGAGAGAGGACGAAGAAGAAAGAGATGAAATAGAAGAAATTATCTGTCAAATCTCTCTCCTGGACTTCCCAGGCGGCTCTGAATCTTTTGAGATGGCTGCCAAGTTCTGCTACGGTGTAAGGGTAGACTTAAACTCATCTATCATCGCTCCTCTTCGCTGTGCCGGAGAGTTTCTTGACATGACAGAAGAGTATTCAGAAGATAATCTAATTTCCAAGACAGAGAGGTTCTTCTCTCAATATGTGCTTAAAAGTCTTAAGGAGTCTATTAAGGCCTTAAAATCCTGCGAGCGGGTGATGCCACTCGCCGAGAGTTTAGGCATTACCGAGAGATGCATTGATTCTATTGCTTCGAGAGCTTCCTCTGTCGATCCAGCCTTGTTTGGCTGGCCAGTCAGCGAAGCGGCAAATGAGAACAATTTTAGAGCTCGTTCCAATCAGGCCCTCTGGAAAGAGATTGAATCCACGGTAAGAAGAAAAGGAAGCGGTGCGAAGAGCAACAATGCGGATTCTTGGTTTGAGGATCTGACACTTTTAAGCTTGCAGCTGTTCAAGCGGTTGATCCTGGCTATGAAAATGGGAGATCTGAATCCGGAGATTGTAGAGAGCTGCTTGATGAACTATGCCAAGAAGCACATTCCTGGCTTATCAAGATCAAATAGGAAGCCATCTTCTTCTTCTTCATCATCTTCAGCTGCTTCAGAGGGTGAACAAAGGGAAGTGCTGGAGACTATTGTTTCCAATCTTCCATTGCAGAAAAGCTCTAGATCTTCCACAACTACGAGGTTCTTATTTGGCTTGTTAAGAACCGCCAATATACTAAATGCAGCCGAAGAGTGTCGGTCCACATTGGAGAAGAAGATTGGGTTACAGCTAGAGCAAGCAACACTGGATGATTTATTGATTCCTAGCTATTCATATTTGAACGAGACTTTATACGACGTGGATTGCTTGGAGAGAATTTTAGGCCACTTCTTGGATGGACTTGAAGAGGAGAGAAACGGAGGTGAGATTGAAGGTGGCGGGGATGGTGGAGGTGGCAATGTGAGACCACCCACTTTAATGGTTGTGGGAAAGCTAATTGATGGCTATCTTGCCGAGATCGGATCGGATGCAAATTTGAAGTCTGATAGGTTCTACAATCTCGCAATTTCACTACCGGAGCAGGCTAGACTCTTTGATGATGGCCTTTACCGAGCTGTAGATGTGTACCTCAAGGTACATTTTGCTCATTGAATTGCTCTTAATTGTGCAAAGGAAATATTACAGGCAGTCATGTAGTTTTGCATATTACAGATAGATTTAGCACTGTGTTAATGTAGATCACCATTTTTATCACAATGCATGATTCAAATACTCCATTTTTATGAAAATTCATGATTCACAGTGAAAAAGTCTAATTTTTGTTTTTCATTCTTGAAGTCACATCCATGGACATCCGAGGCAGAGCGAGAGAAGATATGCGGGATCATGGATTGCCAAAAGCTGACGATAGAAGCGTGCACACACGCAGCACAAAATGAGCGGCTTCCATTGCGTGCTGTGGTTCAAGTTTTGTTTTTCGAGCAGATACAGCTCCGCCACGCGATTACCGGGACTCTGATTGCAGCGGGGGCTGATTCTGCGAGGCCCTCCCTGCTACGACGGAGGGCGGAGGAGGAGGAGGAGGAGATAGAAGCAGAAGAAGGGGCAACGCAGGAGTGTGACAGTAACGCATGGAGGGGCGCAGCGAGGGAAAATCAAGTGCTGAGGCTAGACATGGATAGCATGAGGACGAGGGTGCATCAGCTTGAAAGAGAGTGCTCAACTATGAAGAAGGTGATTGAGAAGATCGACAAGGAGTGTCCACGTCAGAATAACGGAGGGTGGAGAGGTTCCTTGACGAGGAGGTTTGGGTGCAAGTTCAAGACCCAAGTTTGTGATTCTCATGAACAGACAGTTGTAAATGCCAGGAAGGGAAGGCAACCTCATCATCTTCATCAACAGTAGCTGTCTCAGTTTGGTCCCATATACGTTGTCTTGGTAATTTGAACTCTGTTTGTGAGTGGGTCACTCCCAGAAATCACATTGCGTAGTGGGTTCCATAAATTATGATTTTTAGCACATGTAAGTTGCTTCCACTTCTGATCTTAAAAGATGGGAAAATAAAAGTATGATCATCATCAACTCTTTTTGGTTTTGTTTTCGAAGGATGCTGTTTTTGCACCAATTGTTCTGCTGAGTGTCCAAATTGACACATCTTTTAAGGTGATGGGTGATGAGCATCACAGAGCATGGGGGATAGTGGAAATTGCAGGTTCTTTAGTAATTTGAACCCTGTTTGTGAGTGGGTCACTCCCAGAAGTTGAGGGATCCCGATCTCTTTCAGATTGGAAATAGCTCATTGGAAGCATCGCATTTTCTATTCCTTTTTGTCCTATTATTTGGAACGTTCTGTGATGAACTGGAAGTCAAGGTGAAGACAACACAAATAACTTGTCGTGTTCTAATTTCCTTGGATTCATGATGCCTAGTGCATTCTGTCCAATTCCTCCACTTCATCGAAATATGCACCAATCACTATCACATAGGGTGGCATTGGATATATATATAGATAGATAGATAACAAATACACTAGAATTGATGAGTGATTCAATATGGCCATACAATTAGTTTACTATTGACTACAATTTAGACTGATGTGTCTATGGCCTTGGGAAAAAATTATCTGCTTTGATTTAGGTTTTGTTTTGGTATTTATATTAGTTGTTCGTTTGAGGATATTTTAGTATTTTTAATTTTTAAATGAATAGTAAAATTATACAAGCAGCCCACAAGTTAAAAAAAAAGTTTCAAGTGAGGGTATACAAGTATTATCAATTTTAAATGCATAGTAGAATTATGTATGTATCCTTGGATTTAGGAAATTTACTTCATTGGGATCATGGGTATTAAAGTCTTTTATTTTTGGTGTTTTTTTGTGTGTAAGTGTTTGTATGATTAAGGGTAGTAGTGTCATTTAACGTTTAAATGTACATTGAAAAAACATGTGTTAACATGTTGGTGCCGCCACGAATTTTAGACAACATTTGTAGTAGCTATTCATACTAAAAAATGATTTTTCGACGACTCATTTGATGACTTGTCCTCTCCTCTTTCATAATAAGTAATTAAGTAGCATATTCAAGCCAAAAATAGTTAGTTTATTGTTTAAGACCCTTTTTTCCTTTCTCATACGGTTAAAAAAGCATTATCGTCTTCATTGTTATTGGTATCTCAATTTCAATCCTTCTAGTTTTGGTTTTGGTTTTTGTTTTCATTTTCCCTTTTGTAAGTTTTTTTTTCAATTGAACCCTTGATTTCTAATTTGTATATATATAATAATATGTTTCAATTTGGTCCTTTTACTTCTATTTTCTTTTTTCATTGTCCTTTTGTCAAAGTTTCTATTGCTTTCAATTTCGTCTTTCAAATCAAGTTTATGATTTTTTTTTTCAATTATAATAATGATGATTTCAATTTGGTTCTTATTTTGTTTTTTGCTCCTTTGTCAATGCTTTTAGAGTTTTCAATTATATCCTTCAAATCAAGTTCAAGATTATTATTTTCTCAATAATAATAATAATATGATGATGATGATGATTTAATAGTAGTATTAGTAGTGATATTACTTATTAATAATTGTTGTGATAATTATGTTTCTAAACAAAAAAATGTTGACCTGACGGCGAAACGTGGGCACCAGGCTAGTTTTATCTATATGATAATCGCTAAGAATTATATTCACTTTCCAACTTTTCTTTTTTTCTTACATTCTTGATTAAAATATCACGAGAGGTAGTGAAATATCACGAGATGTTTATTGCTATTAGGCTTTCCTGGCATGTATAGTTGTTATCAAGATCTCAGCTTTTAGGCCCATTTTCTCCAAGTCTTTTAGGCCTTCGTGAGCCTACTTGCATCCCTTGGTGGGCTATGGCGGTACCGCGATAAGAATCTTCGATGTGCTATTATACAAAAAAACTAATAGAAACAAATATTTTATTATGCGCACACAAATCATTATGATTTTTTTTTATTATTATTGATTTTTTTTATTATTATTATTGATTTTTTTTTCTTCTCTTCGAACGGATCCTTTCTAGTTAAATTGCGGTTTCAGCTGCCCGGCTCTCATGCTAACAATAATGACATGTGAAAACGCAAGTCTCACTGGTTTTAAGAATATATTTGAAACTTTTTAGTAGTTTTTGTTTTATTTTTATTTTTTCATGTTTTCAGATATTTTAATATTAATGAAAAAAATTTCACAATTGATAAAAAAAAATGGTGGAATTTATCTTCTTAGGTATAGGGTGTGTTTGGTATTGTTTTTGTTTTTGAGGTTTTAAAAAAACAGTTTCATGAAAAACACTAAAAGCTGCAGTTCAAAATAAGTTTTGAAGTGTTTGATTAAAACTGTGGTTGAGTTTGAGATTAATGAAAAACAGTTTCAAGTGTTTGGTTACCAAACTTTTTATATTGATTTCAATTTGTGAAATTACTTTAAAATATATATATATATATATATTGTTTTTTAAATATATAATAATTATAATAATAAAATATAATTAATAATTCAAGTAAATTAGACACTTGTTTTTATTCTCCCATCAAACTATTTATAATTTCATCACGAACTATAAATCCACATGTGAAGACCTCTGCAATCCCGAAACAATATAAAATAAAATATCATCTGAAATAAAATTAAGATTGCGAGACAAAAATTATATGGTGATATTCTTCTAATATATTATTTATATTTTAATTAATTTTTAGATTATTTTAATACTAAAAATATATTTTATATATTAATATACATATATTATGTAAACATTATTTATATATTAATTTTTAGATTATTTTAATATTAAAAACGTATTTTTATATTAAAATATATTAAATATTAAAATATATTAATATTAAAACATTATTTTAATTTTATCTCTCTCAACCCCAACCCCCAAACCCCAACCAGCCCATCTCTCCACACTATACAGAAAATAACAATTTACTGCTTCCGTGAACTTTAGGTCATTAAAATTTTTTTTGAGGTGGAGCCCAAGTGTTTTTTTTTCAAATCTTTACATTAATCAAATATTTATTTTTTCTACACCACCAGTCATATCAGACTCCCCAAACACTCTCATAATTAGGTGCAAATCAACAATAACAACTCTAAAATTTAACTAATAATATGGGTTTTTTTTTATGTAGACTAAACAAAATAGAAAATTTTGAAAATCATTACTGTAAATAGAGCGACCATTTTCTTTTTTTTTGCCAACTACATAGATTTTTTTTTTTTTAATTTCTAACAAGTCATTTTA
Organism: Salix viminalis; assembly: GCA_029228465.1. NCBI lineage: Eukaryota > Viridiplantae > Streptophyta > Magnoliopsida > Malpighiales > Salicaceae > Salix > Salix viminalis. The sequence goes on from CM055430.1 coordinate 8,931,658, forward strand.
TTTTATAAAAGTCCTAACATTAATAATTTTTTACCGTGAAAACTCTAATACTAATTATCTATAAAGATTGTGTGCAGCACTTTTTATATTTTATCAATATGACTGTACAAGATTATTTTAATTGATATTTATAAAATTAGAAAATAATGAGATGTGTGAAAAAATTGACCTTATATACCTTTTTTTTTGTCTGTGTGTGTCTCTCTCTCTTTCTCTATAATAATTGTTTTTTCGTTAGCAACTAAGCAAGACTACAGAAAGTTGAGAAAAAACATGACCGACCAGTCGAACGCATGTAGCTGAGAGGGTACCCTGGTAATTTAAGCAGATGATGAAGAGAAAGTAACAAGAAAACCCTAACCCTAGTATTCTTTCACCTATAAAAACAAAGCCAAGGCGAAAGTATTCGTTAAAAGTGAAGCTAGCTTACTCTCCTCCTATCGTTGTTTTTTCTCAGCAATCATATTTTCTTTCGTTTTTCTCCCCTTCTCTTTTAACGATTGGGATCATCATTTTTTTTTCTTTTTCAATGATTTCTCGGTGATGAAGAAACATGGATGACGAGTCTGATCACATTTCCATTCTTTCAAATTGTGAGGACAAATCGAGGCATTTGTCTGAGAGGAATCTTTTTTTTCTTATAATTCTTATTGAACAAATTTGCTAATATAGTCAATCGAAGGTCCAAATTTCTTTTTATGTTTGAAAGGATGAAGCGCAGGCAATAATGATGAAAAAGCTTCGATTATCTTGTGTGTGTGTGTGCGTGTGTACACACACACACACACATGTGATGATTCAACACCTCCTACTCATTCTGAATGCCTGCTTTTCTCTTAATGTTGTGTTATTTTAGATTCTGAAATTCTGGGTTAATTTTATGCTCTTGAAAGGTAAAATCTTTTGATTATTATCTTGCTAGTATTGAAGAGAGGAGGAGGATGCAGCTAGCTATGATGAGAAAACAATCTTAATCTCATAAGCATTGAGGGTTTTACCTGTGATTGCATTTCAAGCACTTTTGAGCTGGCTCTCCTCCTCTCTTTTCGAGGCTGCTCCCCCCCTTCACAGTACTTTGTGTTTTAGCTGTTGAAACCGGTTTTATTTCAGCTTAAGATATAAAAAATGAAATTGATGGGACCAAAACCTGGGAGAAAATTGAATTGGTCTGAACCAAATTGGGTGTCCTAGTTTTCTGCCAAGAGAGACGAAAAGGCGATTGTTTCTTTAAAATGAAGTCAATAAAGCATCGAAGAATATTATTGCTGTTGCAGCAAAGGAGAAAGTACCGCCACCTAGTTTCTTGACTAGATATGGTAAATGTTGACTGGACATGGTTGATTTTTCGCAATTCTCGTGTGTGATTTATCTTGAGATAATTTGATAAAAAATAAATAGTAATTTAATTTATAATCAAATAAATATAGAAAATGATGTAGGGTTAATTTGTAGCAAAACTTGTGATTAGTGTAATTTAATAAAAAAAACAAATTGAAATAAATAGTAATCAATCAAATGTAGAAAATAATACAGAAAAAGAAGATAATGTTAAATGGAGAAATTAAAAGTCAAAAAACTAGAAACTAAATTATGTTAACCATGAAATGAATTATCAGATTATGAGGGATATAAACCCTCTTTCAATTTATTTTATTTTTGAATTGGAACTAAATGTATTTGGACCCGGAATAAAATGATAATTCTTTTATATTAACGAAGATATTTAAGCATATTAAAAAATATAATGAGAAATTAATTCAAAAGCTTTTTAAAACAGTGGCGAAAGTATACCTGCTGGCTGCTCCAAAGTTTAAGCCCTACGTAGACTCCACTTTGATATAAACTAAGTTCAACTTTTGGTAAATACTTGAAGTATTATATATTGAGCAAGAGAAAGCAATTGGCCTATTAGCTCAGTTGGTTAGAGCGTCGTGCTAATAACGCGAAGGTCGCAGGTTCGAAACCTGCATGGGCCAATCAAAACTTTTTAATTTTGGATCAATCACCAACATCGTCATTTAGTAGTCTGATCTGAAGAGAGTGACTGATACTTGCCACGTGTCAAACTAAAATACCAGGGCATTACCTTCAATCATCCAATAGGAGAAGGCCTTATCCTATCTGTTTATCGTACTCGCACCGAAACCAACCAGCACAAAACACTTCTTCCACTCTGTTTTTTTATTTCTTTGGAGTACACGGCTTCGATCCCAGCTCGATAGGCAGTGGCTGGAACAAAATGGCAGCCTCGCTACAAGCAGCAGCTACGCTGAGGCAACCCGCCAGGGCGGCCGTGCCTTCTCGGACCAACCTTCAACTCAGGTCTTCTCAAAGCGTTTCTAAGGCTTTTGGCTTCGAACCAGCTGGTGCTAGGATTTCTTGCTCTCTGCAGGCTGACCTTAAAGACTTGGCTCACAAGTGTGTGGTTGCGAGCAAGATCGCTGGCTTTGCTCTTGCTACTTCAGCTCTTGTCGTCTCGGTATGTATGTCTTCATCAGAAACTTCTAACGGTTGTAAAATTCAGAGTTTATCGTATTAATATTAGACTACCAGGACTATAATATGATTGACCTGCGCTATCAATATCATGAATGATGATGTATTAAGCTGAATATATCCTGTTTCTTGGCGTGCTCTTCTGTACATAAACTGTTCAAAAATACTTGGTTTAGCAGCATATGTTCATGCAAATATGACTAGGAATAGAATAAGTATCAATCCTTTGAGAATCGGTGGCAAATTTGATTTTAATATGATAATACATTAGACCAGGATCACTGTCTTGGCTCAATTTCTAGAGGGTAAAAACTGTTGAGAACTGGAGAGGAGAAATTTAAGGCCAGTTTCCCAAAATCACCGTATTTAGTCGGTGTGGATTTGATTATCAGAGACCATCCCTTTCCTGCAGATTTATATTTAAGATTTCAATAATGTCACATGGAGGATTATATCCGAGCCCCAGTGATGATATTTTTTTAAAATGTTTTTCATGTTGTAGGGAGCAAGTGCTGAAGGAGTCCCAAAGAGGCTGACCTACGATGAAATCCAGAGCAAAACGTACATGGAAGTAAAAGGATCTGGAACTGCTAACCAATGCCCAACCATCGATGGGGGATCTGAGTCATTTTCCTTCAAGCCTGGCAAATACAACACTAAGAAGTTCTGCCTGGAGCCAACTTCATTCACTGTCAAGGCTGAAGGTGTAAGCAAGAACGCCGCACCTGAGTTCCAAAACACCAAGCTCATGACACGTTTAACCTACACCCTCGACGAGATTGAGGGACCTTTCGATGTCTCTCCCGACGGAAACATCAAGTTTCGAGGAGAAAGATGGCATTGACTACGCCGCCGTGACCGTCCAGCTGCCTGGTGGCGAGCGTGTGCCGTTCCTTTTCACCATTAAACAATTAGTAGCGTCAGGAAAACCAGAGAGCTTCAGTGGAGAGTTCCTCGTACCATCTTACCGAGGTTCATCTTTCTTGGACCCAAAGGGAAGAGGTGGCTCAACCGGCTACGACAACGCGGTCGCATTGCCTGCCGGAGGCAGAGGAGATGAGGAGGAGCTGACCAAGGAAAACATCAAGAGCACCGCAGCATCAACCGGCAAAATCACCCTAAGTGTTACCAAGAGCAAGCCCGAGACTGGAGAGGTCATTGGAGTGTTTGAGAGTCTACAGCCATCTGATACTGATTTGGGAGCTAAGACTCCTAAGGATGTCAAGATCCAGGGGATCTGGTATGCTCAGCTTGATCAATAGGGCTCTTCTGTATACAATCTGTGAATTTATTCTTGGTTGAGATTTTGCTGTGTTTTTCAAGATGCTGCTAAACTTTTCTGTGACCCAAATGAGTTGCACTAAACTATTTTATATATCTTGTTCTGTAACTATCAGGACTCCTTGTAATAATCTTTGGAAATTAAGGTCCATGGTTAGATAATTTCAGGTTGTGGGACGATGGGAGCTATGAAATCTACACAGAACCTTATGCCTGTAGCATGCAAAATTTTAACCCCTCTGGTACCGTAAAAATGGAGGGAAAATCATATAAAAAACCAAAATCAAGAAAGTTAACATAATTAATAAAAAAAAATATTGTTTTTCTTAAGTTTGAATTACTCTTTTCTTGATCTCGTGGATGTCTAATGATCAATGCTATCCAACCTCTTTTATTTCTTCGCTTCGGATATATAATAATTTTAAGTATCAACTCTAGTCCCCTTCACCTTAAAATTGACATAAAAAAGACAATTAGTAAATTATTTCGCTTCCATCAACTTCTATAGTAATAAATTAAAAATCTCAACATTTATGCCCATCAGTTGCTTCTTGGCTATTAAGACTTTGAGACTTGATGTGGTATGGGTAATTGCTGATAAGCTTAAGGAGAACATAATCTGGTGTTAAAACAATACAATTCTTTTATGTATAATGCTCCGGCTAATGGTTTGACAGAAGCACAACCATGCTCATTCAAAGTAAGAGATCTTGTGTTGGCGCCACGGTGCTCGAAAATCATATCAAAATACTTTCGCAACAGGTTTCTCTCTAAAAATGATGGATGCATCAATGGAGTTTATAAAATTATCAATATGAATGGATTGAGGATTGGGGCCTATTAATGGAAAGTTCTTAAAGGGATACTGGTACTATATTGAGATTTGATGTAGCTTTTGGCCCAAATGAACTAAAATTATAAATGACATGACGAAAATTAAACTATGTTATGATTTTATCATCAGTCCATAAAGATATGTAGGCAGGTTAAAACTTGTACGTGCATAAATAAAAAAAAAATTCAAGAAAAAGATCCTGAAGCCACTCTCCAACAAGGGTTTTGCAATTCCAAAACCCTTTTCTTTTTCCTTGAAAAAATAAAGAAAAAAGAAAAGGGTTTTTTTTCCTTAAGAAAAGTTAATGTCTTAACTGCCGGAATTGCTAATTGCTACAACTTCCCATATTTGGAAGCTCTAACAAGTCTAGGCTTCGTCTCTTAGTAAAATAGGAAGAGAAAAAAGAAAAGGACTACTCGTATCGAGATTAATGATGGAACAATATATGCCTAGAATACGTTTTAGGGTTTATAGCTATAGCTTGATTCTCAAATTTGCTTTCCCAGAAGAAGGAAGAAATTAAAGAAAAGATGCAGTAAACATAAGAGACCATTATGGGGGAGCATGCAGCTTATCCGCGATGGGTACTACACTTGATAGAAACAGAATTTTATGAGCTATGTGAAAATCATAGCGATCCAAATAAAGCAAAACTCTGCAATTTCTTCTGTATGGATTGCACTAAATCACCTCCATTCTGTGACCACTGCAACAACAGCAATGTGCATGAAGGGCACCGAGTCATCCAAGTAAGTTCTATATTTGTTAATTACTGCTGCTATTCTTTTATGTTAATATGCTGGACCTCCTCTTTTTCTTGTTGATTATTTGCAAGCTAAAATATAAAATATTCATTTCTATAACTATAATTATATAAAACAATTCTATCATATCATGGATCAGCAACTTATTATACAAGTTAATTTGATTTTGGTCACAGAAAAGATCAAAGCGTTCAAGACACAAATAGAAGATGATGAGGTATTTGTTTCCATCAATGGATGTGACGAACACTTTTATTATACTCGTAGAAAAAGAAGAAAAGGTATACCCAGAAAGTCTCCTTTATTTTAGATTTTAAGCACAAAAAACACCAAAAAAAAATATTGAAGCCTTTTCCTTTTCTTTCAAGAATTAAGAAGAAACAAATTAAGGAGCTAAATGGTGTTCTGTAATCCATTTATATTACTCTGATGATCGACAGTATGGAAGAGTTATTATCCATTTTTCAACGTGAGCCTCTTTAGCTACAGAAACATAGGACTTTTGTTTGTTTGCAATAGTTTATGTAATAAATCTCCATTATATGTGGGCACCATTTATTTGAAACGGGACATGGATGTGGTATGGTGGCAATCATCAAGTAATCTACCATGGATCGAGTAGAAGTTGCTTCAGGGGACTGAATGCCCATTGGTCAATGGTCAACTTTACGAGTGTATCTATGAAGGAAATTCTCTAATAGAGAACCCTGTAAGATCAACAGATCCAGTTGAAATAGTTTAGATTAGACTTTCTCAGATGCCTGTGTCAACACCATATAAGTGTGGTCACACAGTGTTCTTGCCGGTCGGTGTGTGTTTCTATTGGCTTTGCCAACTAAGTTTGGCTCATAATCCTATCAAGAGCAGTCACTGTAAGATGTCAGCAGTTCAATCATATAAAGACATGAATTATTTCTACGGATATGTTGTGGGATCGAGCTGGTTAGCTGAATAATTACAGTGATGAAATCTTGTTCAAGGGATTCCATAGTCAAATCCTTCGCAGAGTAATGACAGTCTGTGTAGAAGAATCACATGCTTTTGTTAGGTCTTTTTGCAAGGTGATTGCTCCTCCTCGGACCAGTCTTGTGGATGATTTGAGTGGTGAAGGGGAAAAGGCCTTGCGGTTTCATAGAAAGTCTTGGAGGTTGGACGCCTCATTCCCTCAATAATCAATCCAATTATGAAACAGAAAATCTAAGTAATAAATAGCTCAATAAGACAAGAATGGATCTTCTCTTGTAGATCATGGGTTAAACACACCAGAACTGGCCTCTCCTGATCATACGAAATCTTGAGATCATAAAGTACTAGATTTTAATTAATCTCAACTCCGATCGTAAGAAAAATTCTTCTAAATCTCTTAATTTTTGATGTGAATAAAATCTATTTTATTGGATCATGAAAAATAAATTGAATATATCACTTTGAGCATTTTATGATATGGTTATTTTTTCACTTTGCAACTAAATTCATTAATATATATATAAACATGGAAGGTAATCATACAAAAAACCATATTTTTTTTATTAATGTAATTATCCGGGCCAGCTTGTGTGTACCTCGACTAATCTCACGGGCCCTGAAGTTAACGACCATGTAAACCTTCAATGATTATTATATTAGTAATCACGAAATTTGAATCTAAAATCACAAAAAACAAAATTTCAAGCTCGTATCACTAAATCATCAACCACTTATGTTTTCTCTGTATCTAGGTCCAAATCCACCAACCAAAATACAAACACACAAAACAAAAGGAAAATCTAAGTAGTTAAAGCAAATCTGTGGATTCATACCACCTCATAAATAAATAACTAGTTATCAAACAAACTAAGAAAACCTAAGTAGATCTACACCTTAGTAATGAATTCTCATCAACAACAAGAAAACTTAATAGATCCAGATGGATGATTGTTTATTTGTTAGATTATTATGTAATTGAGTTATGAGTACGGGAATTAAAAAGATTTTAGTGATATTTTTATTATTTTTAGGCTTTAATAGCTATTTAACCATTAATTATTTTAAAAATAATAATAATAATCTTGTAAATAAATATATATTTTTTATCAATCTTTTGTGGCATCAGCTTCTAAGAATATAAAGCGTTACTCATCTTTAAAATTTAGGTTGCAAAATATAATTTTTGAAAACTTGGATCTGAAAGTGAAAATATAATTAGCGTTACTTACCCAGATAAATTTAATATTTCTATGCAAACCCCGATTCAAAAGATAGCAGCACTGGCCAAGAACTATCTCCTCCTGTATAGATTTTAAATGGGCACATCATGCATGCAAAGGTAATCAAAACCAACCCTAGCCAACTTTAACGAATTTTATATAATAAATTTCATATTAATTATAATAATAGTAATAATAATAGTAGTAGTAATAATAATAATCGAAATTAAATATAATTAGCAAGAGAGCTTCAAAAATCTGAAGTCCGTGTCTCTGCAATACGACCTAGAATCGAGGGTACTAAATATCACATACATACAAGCTGTCTCCCACAAGTTAACAGGCTGGCAACTCCTGCAAAATGATCACGTAAAAAGGAAAGCATGACGTGGCAACCGGTACAGATATCGAAGCAATCTCTCCTTAATTAATACACACACCCGCACCACTCACACACCACACCACCCCCTTCCCCTTCAGGGCTCAGACCTCTCGTCGCCAGCCAGAAAGAAAGAAAGAAAGAAAAAAAGTAATAATAAAAATACTCTGGAGAAGAAGAACATGGGTATCTGCAGTTCTTGTGAATCAACACATTTAGAGACGGCAAAGTTGATTTTACAGGATGGAAGGCTGCAAGAATTCTCCTACCCAGTCAAGGTTTCTTATTTCCTTGCCAAAAATCCTTCCCACTTCGTTTGCAACGCTGATGCAATGGAATTTGATGATTTTGTTTCAGCTGTAAATGACGATGAAGAACTCCAGCCGGGTCAGCTTTATTTTGCTCTGCCACTGAGCTGGTTGAAGCATCCATTGCAGCCTGAACAAATGGCTGCATTGGCTGTTAAGGCTAGCTCAGCTTTGATGAAAGCCGGAGGGGCTGAAAGACGGAGGAGCCGCAAGAAACTGGTGTTTTCTGCTGAAAATGATGGTCGCGGTGGTGGGCCGAGAAGAAATGGTGGCGGGAGTAATAGGTTTACGGCGATGCTGAGTGCAATTCCCGAGTAGGGGTATTGGTGTAAATACTGTAATGATGGGGTTTAGATTGCTAAGACTCTCGGGAGGTTGTACTTGGGAATGCTGATTAGGTGGCTGCTAGTTGGTACGATCATTCTGGCTGTCACCCATTTAAGGGTCGTAATACAATTTTACCCCTGGATGGGCTGACTAGTTATAAAATTCGAGTTTATTACTATTTGCATGTGGCATAAATCCAGACGATAGCTTTTTAAATCGGTGCTTCCAAATTTTGCAAATACTATAGGTTTAATTTTAGCCTATAGTAAGAAAAGGAAGAGTAATGTATTTGATGGTTGAAGTTATTAGCTATTATGCATTTTAACCATAGCATATGCAATGCCACATTATGATTCGCATTGACACTCCAAAGTAATAATGTGAGCCTGCATGGACGCGACCATTTTGATATTAATTTGATAAAAATTATATGCTGGGATAGAATGGTTACAGTGCAGTCTGCAGCATGCTGAAATTACTCAAGAAATCATCATATTTACTATTTAAAATCACTTCTTATTATAAAATCTTAAAATGAATAGCCTGTGCGTTTTATAAATATCTCTTAAAAAAATGGTTTTTTTTTCACTGTTTTTTTTTGTTTTTTAGGATGATTCTTAATGTTAAAAATAAATTTAAAAAATATTATTTTAAAAAACATAACAAAGTATAACAGATATTTTTTGTCCAAATCTGACAACTTAGATGAAAAGGAAAGAAAGAAAAGATATGGACAAGGAAGGCATGGCCATGTTATTATGCTGTGTCGTTTTACGCGGTAAGGGTGGGGAAGAGGATGGACCAAAATCTGCGATTGACACCACCTCGTCCTGAAATTGTTTTTATATATATATATATATATATAATATATTAAAAACTTCTTTTATATATATATTATTACATTAAAATAATCAACAAATATAAAAACAAAATTAATTTCAATTGAAAAATTCAAAATTTATCAAAACTACTGTTTGTACCCCTAGCCAAACCGACACAAATACGGGGTAAATTGTGCGCTGCTGTCAGGGGTTTCATAGCTCATTGATATTGTAATGGTCATTCTTTTTTACAATATATTTTTCTAAAAATATTTTTACATTTGAAATTTAAAAAATAAATAAAACAAACATTAATTTTATACATGACTCATTTAAAATTAATTTTCTTTCTTATAATATCAATTCACCGTAATAATCAAATTAATTAAAAATGAACCATATTGTAAATTATGTGTCGTTTCTGGTTTTTGAGTTCTTGTTTGGAAATGTAGTTAAAATTAGTTTTAAAGATATTTTTTATTTAAAAATATATTAAAATGATATTTTTTATTTATTTTAAAAAAATAATTTTAAAATTAACATATAAAAATAATAATAAAAAAGTTTTTTAATAAAAAAAAAACTTTTAAAACAAAATTTTAGAGAAAAAATATGAATAATCATGGGTTGTGCCAATGACTTTCAGGCTCGCTATTAGGTGGTGTAGAGGCTAGGAAAGTAATTATGAGATAAGATTGATGTGCTTTTGACATGAATTTACGCTGCTGCAATAGTATTAATTTAATAAAAAAATTATTTATTTTGTAGTTACAGCTGTTGTCATTAATAATTTGGCAACCCTCCTGTCACTCGCATTTCATCAAAAAAAACTTGACAGATATTCCACATGAAGATAAGTCAAATTGAAGGAAAGCTTTCCGATAATTATTTATTTGTATATTTTTTGATGAAAATCAATGTTACCTATGAGATGTTAAATTAATGGTGCTTATAAATAAATTCTATTTTAAGATTATGATCCCACAGTTTATATATATATATATATAGAAAGATGTTTACCATTGCTATTTTTGAGAAGTTATAAGAAGATTTAAATTAGAATCTATGGTTTTTGAGAAGTTATAAGAAGATTTAAATTAGAATCTAATTTTTATCCTACAAGATTTATATATTGTGAAAATAAACAAATAAATTACCTCAATTTAATTCTAAACAAGAACTATATAACATTTTATTAATGAACTAATTACAATTACTTCTATAGCTTAAAATCAATATGATTTCAAATCTTTTTACATAGATTAATAAAAAATCCTCTCACATAAATTGTTTAATCATCCACTCATGAAGTCTTTTTAATTCACTTAGTCCACTAAAAACTTTAACCATCACTACTAGGTGAATTTCGATCACAAATACCAATCATAAATACTTTTTTATTATTATTATTATTATAGGCATACCATATATCCTCTTATCAAGAAACAAATTGTCAATTCCTAACTAGACAATTATTAGTATGTGTCCTATATTTATTTTGATTGTTATTTAATATGCCTCTAACTATATATTATAAATGATTTCTTACATAAGACTGTTTTCAATTGAACACCCCATATCAATTGCTCAAACATAACATCGACATAGTCAAATACCTAACATCAAAGGATTTATATTATTATTTTTTCCCCTATTATACAGTGTTATTTACTATATGTGGTGTGTAATTCTTAACCATTCAATCATATAAGAGATTAAGATATAGTAATAGAATTTTTTTAGGGACAGGATAAATGAGGTAATATTTAGAGGATGCATTTTTTTCTTTCCTTATAATTTAACCAATAACTAATTCTCACTTATAACAGTTTATTTATTACAATTTTATAATTAACCCAAAGTATGTATTATAATTAAATTATGCATTGGTGATGATTTAAAAGAATGAAATATGAAAGATACTTAGTTATACAAAGATTGCATGCACTAAATCATACATGTCATATATCATGATGAAATACATGACTCTCTTAAATTAATCAGGAAAAATAAAAATAATGTAGTTTTCACCTAATAATTAAAAAAAAACTAGGAACCTAAAATAGACATTGATTTTAAATGATTTTGTATGAGGATAAATATACTTACAAAGAATATTGATGCTACCCTTTTATTGCATCATTTGAAAATGAAATGTTACATTTACTATGTGTTTTTTCTAAATTTATTCTATGTATTATTAATTGAATAAATTTATTTTTGAGCCTATTTTTTATGATTTATTTTATGACATACATTTTAAAAAGACATTGAAAACTTGTCCAAAAATTTGATGTTAATTCTATGTGGGATTTTAGCAAAAACTGTTTGATGTTTGTCGCTACCCAACATCACAGTGATATTTAGGCATAGGATAAGTATGACTTTTTTATCTTATAAAATAGTTGATGATAATAGTAAGAGTGTCATATTTATAATTTGAGATTATGGCATTAAAAACATCAAAATCACTATAAAATTTAGAAGAAAGAGAAAGTTAATGGATGTTCATGTTGAAGACGAGAATACAAAATCAATCCTTCAAGGGGAGAAAATTAAAAAGAAAAAAAAAATCAAGTTTATGGTTGTTAAAGAGAGATTTCTACTCTTTGAAAAAAGAGTGGAAGAGGTAATAAGATATTCAAAGAGAGGTATAAGCATCTTTCTAAAAACATTAAAGAGAAACCTAAAATCAAGTTGAAAATGATTGAAGTTATTTACGATGAAATTGTAACAATGAATGATAGATTACCTTATGCTATTCTAGAGTCCAATGTTAGAGATAAACAAAATGTTAAAAGAAGTTTGGAGCATGAATTCAAAAAACTACAAAGAAATGATTAAAGATGTCAATGCAAAATTACACACCAAAGTAAGAAAGAAATGATAAAGTGTTTCTAATTTTAGTTATGCTAAATTAGAGATACTGAATAAGATTTCTAAACAAGTGATAGTTGAGGTTAAAAATCATTTAAATGAGAAAGTGGAGAAAGAATCAAATCATAGTAATAATGATCATACACAAAATAGAAAAGAGTCATGCTGTCTTTTGTATTGAAATTGATAAGTTTCTCAATCTATAATAAATATTTGATTTTTTAATTTACTTTATTTTTTCTACTTTGTTTATTTTTTTTTAATATTTAAACAATTTACCAATGAAATACATTTGTTGATATATTCTAGAGAGTTCAAAAAGAATTACTAGAAGTGTCATTAACTCTATTTAATCACCAATAAGATAATTTCATCGATAATATAAAAAAATAAATCACCAATAGAATTACAAATGATTTTTTAGTTTTATATCATTTTTATCGATGAAAATACCAACGAAATGATTTACCAATTTTCTCTTTTTATTTGAAATGAATGATTATATTTCTAATAGAATTGCCGATAAAATTGAAATTACCAATAATTGTCCATGAACCTATTGCTAATAGTTGTGTAGATGACATAAATGTCTAATTTTATCGGTAGAATACAAAATTCTGATAATAGTAAAGAGTTCCAGTTGAAACTCCATACCAATCATCTTTCCATATGAAGCTACTAGCTAAAGGAATATGTATATATGTTGGAGAGAATATTGTGTTCAAATTAGTAGATCATTCTTAAATCCAAAAAACAATTTCTCAGCAAAAGAGACATGTCGTTCCATCGCCATGCATTCCCAAATTTACAAATTAAACTTGGAAATTAAATTAATTTCTGAACAAGAAAAGAATCACTCCCTTTAATTGGAAAGAATTTGCCCACGAATATTCCAGTGAATACATTTTTTTACACCACTCAATTTCACTCTAGAAAATGTAACAAAAAAAATTAAAATAAAAAGAAACCCACCAAAAACTGTTTATATATATATATATATATAGAAACCTACTGGTTAATTGTCATTGTTTAAAAATGAAAAGGGTCCCAAAAATGATTCCGGCTAGGATGCATGGAACATGCTAATTAAATAAACCTTTGATTTGGACCCACTTTTGAAGGCACATAATTATGAAAAGTCCTTTCGACAACGGGATAGCAGAGTGAAGGTATTCACGCATCTGAAAAATGATTTTGTTTTTGAAAAACTCATTACAGGGTGACTTATCATTGAGTAAAGTAAATGCATGTTTAATAATAGGGTTAAAGTTTATTTTTAAAATTATTTTTATTTAAAAATACATTAAAATAATATTTATTTATTTTTTTAAAATTATTTTGATATTAGAATATTAAAATGATCTAAAAATAATTTAAAGTAAAAATAATTTAAATATTTAAAAA